>DWAO01000154.1:0-31941 GCA_018230605.1 Heliconius congener | reverse complement strand
GCTTCATGTATCACATACATGCATTGAAAATCACTTAAAACAACTTGGCTATGTTCAAAAACTTGATACATGGGTACCTCACGATAAAAGGAAACGCATTTAACGCAACACAACTGCGATTTACTAAGGAAACGTAATGAAAATGATCCATTTTTAAAACAACTGACAACTGGCGATGAACATTGGGTTGTGTACAACAATATCAAGCGGGAAAGATCGTGGAGCAAACCAGGTGAACCAACTTAAACAACATCAAAAGCTGATATGAAAGTTTTGTTATCAGTTTGGTGGGATTACAAAGGATATCTGCTTTGAACTCTTACCACCTAACAGAACGATCAATTCTGATATCTACTTTGAACAACTAACGAAATTAAATAATGCAATTGAAGAAAACCGGTCCGAATTGGCAAATTGAAAAGGTATTGTAAGGCCACACATATCTTTGGCCACTCGGCAAAAATTATTGGAGCTTGGTTGGGATGTTTTGCCACATCCACCATATAGTTCTGATCTTCAACTTAAACTCCTTGAATGGTAAGAATTTCATGAACGTGGGATTATGTTGCTGCTTGAAAGATGGCAAGAGGTCATTGATCAAAATGGGCAATAAGTACATTACAGAAAGTTATTTAGTTCCATGAAAAAATTGTCTTTAACTTTCTAAAAAAAAATCAGCAAATACTTAGTTGCCAACCCAGTATTCGTTTTTTTCTACTCTAGTGAAAGTGTTTACCTTATTTCTACTCATTTCATTTATTTTATACTAGCGGTCCCCTCGCGGCTTAACCCGCTTAACTATAAGAATATTTATTTAATATTATAAGTATATCGATTGATTATTATTTTAGTACGGTCTGTATTGTTATCTGTAGTGTTTGTTACGCAATAAGTCATGTTTTGGGATTTTCTTTGATTTTGCTAGCAAAACATCTCGTATCTATTTATTTATTTAATTTTCTAAGACAATTGTAGTTTTTCTTTTCAAATCTCTATCCTGCAGTTTTGGTGATGCCTACCTGCAATAGCTCAAATGAAAGAAAACACGTACATAATGAAGGGGAGAGCTTATCAGTATTATTATTATACACAAAATGAAATTAAATTAGATAAATACGTTATTATAATCTTCCCAATGGAAAAAAAGTATACTAATAAATACAATTTATAATAAATTCTCTTTTGCTTATTTGTCATTTCGCACAGAATGACGTAATTGCACTTAAAAAAACCAAGTTAAATATTATTTCACACAGTATATAAACTGCGTCTCTTTGCACTGTGAATGAGCGATTTCATCATTCACCTATAGACTTCAAAAAAATTTATATGCAATAAAAAAAATCCAAATATCTGCTGTCATAATTATAACTTTATTCTTTAAACCCGGTTCATAATAGCAAGGAAGACAACTACTATGTAGAATACTCTCTTATACATTTGTAACTATTAATAAGCAAAATACAATACATTACATATGATATATATTCAGTTATTTTTGTCAAAATAAATGTCTTACTAAAAAGCTAGACTTAATAAAAAATTTGAACTAAAGGATGATAAGAAATAAATTATTTGCTTTATATTTATAACAAATGAAGATAAATCCTTTTAATATATATAACAAGTTATGCGGCGCGGTGCATTCCAGTGGCAAATAGTACTTTTTGCTTAATTTTTTTGTTCTTTTTGCCGGATGGTTGGGGTGTGGGGCTGGTAGCTAAAAGGGCGGCTTCTATAGCATCACTGAGGACAAGGGCGCGAGGAGCAGATATATCATCTTCATTGGACGGTGGTGGTGGCGGCGGGGCGGCTGTTTTACGTACACGCCATGTCCCGCTAGTGCTAGCCATCTGAAATTAAAGTTATTGATTAGATATAGATTTCAACAATCAAGTAAAGTGTAGTAAATAATTTCAGTAGATTTAAAGAAATATTAATAATTTGCTTCGACTTTGATAGTCATATATATATTATAAGTACTACCAATATACATAACACACATGCATACAACATATATAGTTAAGAATCTCTCGTAAGAAGAGAGTAATATACTGTAAATACAAACAGCAACAACATTGTGTCAATCCAAGTAGGTTGCTAATAGGTAGGTAGGTTTGTCTGAAATGCCTATCAGATAAAAAATTGTCAATTATATCACATTAATAACTATACTTTTACTTTGTAGTTATGTAAAATAAATGTACTTTTAAGTTATCACTTCAGATTTCTGATAGTAGAATAAAATGGATATTAAAATATATATGACTATATATTTTATTATCTATAAAACTTACTTTGGCAAAAGACAATCCAGATGAAGAAGCACTACTAGTCGGAGGACTAGATAGTTTTAGACCAGGTGACAATGCACTTGAAGATGGGCTTTCACTTGACAAGGATATCTCTGCCAACGGTGGACTCCCATATATAGATGATGCTGAAGGAAACAGGAGCTCGGAGGAGAAGTCTGGTTTAGGAGGGCCTTCCATTTGCCGACGATATGCGCGTTCTCGACGACGCTCGTCCCGTTCTTGTTTGGCTCTTAGTCGAGCACGACGGTCTAGTTCGGCTATGTGAGGAACATTAATTTTATTATTAAGAGAAATCTATAAAAGTTGTAATGGCCACTTTTATGTACATGTACATTAAAAATACTGTTTTATTTATGTGTATTAACAATAAATTATAATGATTTATTATAAACAAATGCTTATCACTAAATAAAGCCAACTAAGAACTAATTATACAATCAACAAAGTAGCCGAGATTATAAGTTGTAATTTTGTAATTCTTCATATGATAATATGAAGATTTTTTTAACATGCCTTTGAGACATTCAGTTTTTCTTCTAAAATAACATGCACATGAAGAAATATTAAAATACCCAAATATATACCTGCAAAAGTTCCAAGGGCCTCATCAGTAACATAAGGTGGCTTCAAGTCAAGCTCCACAATATCAAATGAACAGTGCAATGGCAAATGTGCAGTGTATGGCGTATGTTTTCTAGTCTACAACAAATTAAACATTTCAATAAAAAATAAAATAATCAAGTCAAAGTCTCCAAAATACACCTGGAAAATAGCTGTTTAAGCTATTTTTGCTTAATTGAAATGAAATTTTATGCATATTTTACTATAAAATATACATATGCATAAAATTTATTCAATTTTTAGGAATCCATATTCATAATGTTATGAAAACATTTAAACCTGGTATAGGGCGCTGCACTAGGAGTATACTATAGAATATACATATAGAAAATTGATTAACTCAACGTCAGCTTTTTGCCTTGGCGCCAGATCGAAGAAATGAAATTATCAATAAATAATAAATCAACCGAGTGTGTTGTGAGTGTTGGATCAAACTCATAACTGTAACGCTACCACAACCTTTCACCCCTGCGCCACGACGGCCTCCTCATACTATAATAGACCAATTTAAACATAAGAAATCAGAAAAGAACACAAAGCAAATGTTTTTGAATTTGTGATGAGCAAATTTTATGACATATGGGTTTGTGGCGTTTGCGCTCTTTTTACGGAAGCGGCATATAGGGTAAAATATCTCAAACCTATATCTCAAAAATTAAGTGTTTGTAATCATAATTCTTAATAAATGGCGTTTTATTTTACAACGATAACTTTATTTTGTTTGAAAAAAAAAAACTACTTTAAATTTTGGCAAAATCTCTTTTTTTAATTGTGTTAGACTATTATAGCGTAGATAAAACTGTGTTTCAAAGTGGTGATGGCAAAAACACACTGTATAAAGGTAGAGAAGTAGGTAATATTATAATATTATTTTATGTTGTAATAATTGGTGTATAAAAAGTATATTACTTGTTCATTAAGTGAGTAGGTATCACGATGTAGTACTCTTCCACAAATACTGTGTGGAGCAGCTGCAATGGCGCCCCAAGAAGCGTTCAATATACGAATGTTCAAGCTGTTTAAAAACACCTGCTGGCCATCTTCAGCTAAAAAAAGATAATATGTATAATATTTAAAAAATACATTAAAAATCAGAAATATCTATTATTTTTATTTATTGTTAAGTATGAAACTACTAACATTGATAGAAATAAAAATATTTTGCTTGATTTTCTTTGTCAATATCTGTAAAAATAGACTCGTCAGATGGTTCACTTCCTACTGTGGGATTTTCAATAAGTGGAAATTCTTCAACTACATTTTCGTTCTGTTCAAAGTCAAAAGCTGTTGCTTCAGGATTCAAATCAGCATGCACATCTATATTTATAGATTCCATTTTAGTATTAATTGTTTCTAAGCATGCGGCGCCCTCATCTGTTACATCAAACCAGTCAAGTTTAACTTCATTGTCTTCTTTTTTCTCAATTACAATAGGTACACTTTGTTCCATGACCTCAGCTACAATTTTAGGTTTTTCATACTGAATTTTGAGTTTTTCTTCCTTTAATTTTAGCATTTCCAACGCTTGTTCCAAGTAAACTATTTCAGACGTATCAAATTCAGCTAAAATTTGTGTTTCAATTTGTTTTCTGTCTCTTTCTAATATATCCATTACCTAGAAAACAAGACATTAACATTTTTACCACGACAGCCAACAACTGAATCATTTTAAGGTAGTATTTTTTTATTGAAATTTACTATAGTAGTACATAAATATTACAATTGGCATATGAGGTATCCCACACACAGCAGACAGTTAAAAAAATCATTGTCTAGATATCTAATAAGCATTTTAAAAAATCATGAGTATGTTTATTCTGTGATTATTTCACAAAAAAATATCAGCTTCAGCTTTAAGCTGTATCCTGCATGCAGCATGGTAGGCAGGGAAGCAACCAAGTGTTAAGAAATTCCTCTACCCACATTCCATCGGAAATTAAATATCTCAAAGGTGGTTTTGAGTGGGAATCGAACCCATAACCTGTCGCGTTAACCCTGCTCCTGTACCACAACTGGCCTCACTGTTAAGTCTTGAAAAAAAGTAAAACTACAAAACAATAAACCTGTTGTTTCGTTGCTGAGAAAAGTTTAGCATACGGAGATACATCAAGTGCATCCAATGGTAGGATATTGGTATCAACATGTTTAATTTGGCCCCGAGGCGGCGCCACTTCCACCACAGTGGAACCGCGTAGGCGACGCACGAGTCGCAGTGTCACCTTAAATTCAGATAAAGAAAATACTATTGAATTTACTTACTATTGAAATGGAAATATTTTTGCTATAGTTTTATATTGTATCCTGCATACAACAAGGTAGAAAAACAAAATCTACTGTTAAGCATACACCACATTCTGCCTAATTTATGAGACATTCAAATTAATTTAGTTATATTTAACAAGTTTAATATTTAACACCACGCTTTTTCTTAACAGCACGAAAAAAAAAATCTCCCAAGTGAAAATAAATCTCAACTGGATAATAATAAAATAAAAACCACATTAGGGTAAAAAATCAATTAATATTAAAAATCTTTTATAAAGAATATGATGAACAATAGCACTTTACCTCTTCAGCAGGGGATTCCCACTGCACCATCCGAGTAGGTTTCATATCAGCAACTTGCAAGGACATAGCACAAACTGGACATGGTGGAGGTTGTTTCTCATGGGCTGCAGAATAATGTAAAATACATGCCCAGCAATAAACATGTCCACAGTGACCTACTCGTCCAGCCACGGCGGGACCGAGGCATATGGGACATTCAGATTTGCCAGTGCTTCTCACAACCTGGAATTTTAATAATAATTATTAGTCCTATTAAGTATTATGTCCTATGGGATTTTACTTTGGGGTAATGCAGCTGGCATTCAACCAATATTTATCCTGCAGTAGCGAGCTATTCATGCAATCTATAACTTTAAAAAGTTTAAAGAAATTAATATATTGACAGCTGCATCTCTATATATTTTTGAAAATGTATGTCAAGAAAAACATTAATAATTTTACCAAAATTTGTGATTTTCATACTATTAACACTAGAAATTGGCATAATCTTGGTGCACCTGTAACTCGGTTGCATTGAATCCGTAATTCTTTTATGGGACAATGTGTACGCTTTTACAATAGGATCCCAGAAAACGTCAGAGAATTTTCAATAATACGATTTAAAAAAATTGCGAAAAGATGTTTGTGTGTTAAAGGTTATTACCAAATTAATGATTTTGTAAATGATAACACGATTTGGGAATGAAATGCTCGCTCCAGTCTGTTTTAAAGGTATCATTGTCAGATAAGACAGATAATTAAATATGTATTTGTTTAACATTGATTTTAAAAAAATAAGTCCCGCTGAGTTTCTTGCGCCAGTTCTTCTCAGGTCTGAGGCATTAAATTATTAATTAAATTATTTGACATTCAAAAAATTAAGGATGTAATTTTTTATTTTGAATAAAATTATTTGAATTTGAATTTTCTTTTAGCTTTACATTGTATCCCACAAATTGCAGGGTTTACACATTGAGTGTTGAGTGGTGGAACTCAGTAATGATAATAATTAAAAATAGAAATATATTTGTAGCGATTTCTTGAATATAGAGATGGATAATATATTTGAAACTTACAATTTCTTCAATTTGCTCCCATTTTAGAGGCAAGTCAGGGTCCATTAAATTCACTTTATAATCTCCATCCTCTTTAACCACAAATTGACAGCTAAAAATAAATTCCAATGTTAAGGAAATATTGTGCAATATTATATAATATATTGACAGATAGAAATTACAACATAGTATTATTGAATAGTCATACAATAATCATGATCACTTTTAGCTTTATTTTAAAAAAATGCATGTTGAAAAGGTGGATGTCAACACTGCATTATTTATTTGTAATGATAATATATTTAAATATATAATCATTACCTTGATTGGTTTCCTAATATACCTTTATTGGATTGAACTCACAACATAACATCATATTTGCAATACACTTCTACTGTACCATAAATGTATAGACAGAGACTTGCCAGGTTGTAAAATTTTATAACAAAATATTTATACATTATTTTCATTAAAAGTAAATGAACACCTTGTAAATCAAGCAATGTTGTGCAGAGGGGGCACAAAGAAGTGATAAAACATTAACACTATGGTTATGGGTCTCTGGTGACAAGGCAAAGTAAGGTATTGAATTCTGCTACTCAACATACAAAGTCTCTAGAGTCTGGTAGAAAGTGGAGTATCTTATCACTAGGTTCCCATGTTACCTCTGTTAGCAGGTTAGGCAGATGCATCAGTAAGAATAAAAAACAAATAATATTATTATATAATAGTACTATTAACTTACTAGGCTCGAAGGTAGAGATCATGTTCATTTTTATAGGAGACCCATTGTTGGACTTGACGTCTTGGAGCATGACCCCTCCGATCTGTATTGCCTCGGGAGGGGTACATGAAATTCAGCAAATGGTTCAAATTTTGCTTTTTGCTTCCAGGAGTAAACACTGAGCCTATTTCAGGCTCTTCCTCTTCTTCTAGCCTAATGATTAATACCACATAATTAACAAGTCAGTAAATATCATATAGTTCGCAAAACATGAAGTTTTTGTTTTGATCAAAATATTTTTGTTTTTCAATGTTTGTATGATACTTAATACTACATAAAAATTTATCTATAACTTAAATTCACCTAACCATAATAAAGACAACCTTAGAGACTAATAAATTTAGATTTAACTAAAATTTACCCGGTGTTCTGCGCTCCACCCACAGCGAAATTGGTGGTACCACGAGTGCGCGGGCGCTTATCCATTTGACCTCTACCCCTGTGTGATGGTACATTTTTACGATAAGGTTCGTTTTTAGGTAAACTACCAGATCCTTCACGTTTCTTGTTATTTCGTGGCCAAGGTTTATGTGTCAACTCTATAAAAAATAACCACAAAAACGTAAGTGTTTACGATCATGTGCTATAGGTACCTATATAAACATATATTGTATAACATATTTTGTAAATATATAAACAATAAAAAAATCGACTATCTTTTTGTGCAATATGTTAGATTACGTATAATAATCTTGACCAATGTTTAAAATAAGTATTAAAAAGAATCAGGCAACATAATTACGTAGAAATGGAATGACTAATGACCTTATTGAGGTGCACACTCACCCGTATTTTTCTTACAGTCGATGGCTACGGCCCTCGACTGTGGTATAGTAGAACGATTTATAGATTTTTTGTCCATCCTGGAATCTTCCAACATCCACAATAACAATTGAGCGGGATACTCCGCAAGGAGACGAAGATTTTACCTTCAGGACCGACATTTTAAAAAGCCATGTTTATAATACAAAACAAAGAGAAAATATATCCCTCTTAAATAAAATATTTAGATGATCGGTGAATACACAGAGTAAAACTTTAGACACAATAAGGGAGTATAATATACTCCCTTTCGTCGATAACGACGAAAATTAAAATGGAAAACTAATCGTATCAATCAGCCACCAATATGGCGACCAGCTCCCTTGCCGGCAGCCAGCAACATAAATAAGATGCGTACTTCCTTTCTAAACTATAAATTTATTTATATTTAAGTAATAATATATAAATTAATACATAAAAAGTTGTTTAATTTCACTGTAAAATAAAATTTATAAATTATATAAAAAAATAATAGTTTTAATAAATAAAAGTACAAATTTTGACTTCAAGAATTTTAAATTGGTTTTTTACTTTGTCATGATAAATATTACGTAATGCTCACAATCATTATTAATCTAGTGTAATAATAAAATATTAATATTTTAATTCGAAAAAAAAAGTAATTTACTTATTTAAAAATATTACGAAATATTTTAATATGTTCATATGTTTTGTCAAATAAATGTCCTGTATATTTATCATTAGAAAACGATTTCGAGATACATTTTATTATTTATTGATAAAGTTTAAGGATTTATTAAAAGTAACTTGTTAGTTTCAGTGAGTATTATGATTATGTAATTTTTTTTTCAATTAAGACCAATTAATATAAATTAAGGCATATAAAATATAAACACATTATCTGTGGATGGATTTTACGCGGGTATATTAAATTTACGCGGCGATAGGAGTAAATGTTCCAGACCATATTATAGAATCCCACACATTTTTATTCAAATATATTTTCATGACAAAACATATCTTCATAAATAAAATGAAGAAGGCAAACTTACCTATTGAATCGGCATGTGAGCCAGAAGAACAAGCGCGGCAGCAGCCGTTGGTAATTATTTGCATTTTTACTCATAATTTCATTTTTTTAAAACAAATTTGTCACAAAATAAAATTCTTTTGTCAATTTTATAAGTATAAAATTGTGGGTAGTTCAAAAAATACCTACAAATTTTTAGACAGATATATTTTTAAAGTAAATAATAATATTTTAGTCTACTGCTACTCGAAACGAAAATATGAGATATGCTGGTGACGAAATTTTGGACTCTGGAAACAGGTAGTAAATTAATATTGTGTAAAATTATACTTATGATATATTTCGCCATTCTCTTACGCAATTAAATATGAATTATATATTTAACAGTATATATAAAAATAACCTAAGTCAGACGCCATCTGATTTAACTCAACGAGAGAAACTTCAATGGTTACAAAAGAAACGTACTAAAGGTCTTTGGGTCCAGTGCGATGACTGTGATCGCTGGCGATACCTTCCCGACATACTGGACAGTCATGAATTACCTAAGAAATGGTATTGTTGTATGCACCCTGGTTGGTATAAGAATTTGAAATAAATTAATATTTATAGCTTTTCTTCTGCGAAACTCAACGCCGTGCTTTTTCTTTTTATTAGATTGTGGAAATGAAAATAATTCATATCCCGAATGGAAAATCAAACTCGCTACTGCCGTGCTCATTTTGTTAGACGATTTTATTTGTTAAGAAATAAACAACATTCATATATATATTTTTAAATAGATTAAAATAACAGTTACATTTATCTTTATATATTAATATAATTTATGTTAAAAAACAATTAATTATATACAATTTATAATGACTAAACACCCAGAAATATAAAAATGAAACAAAAGCATACATTGATAAATATATGTATGTATGCATGGCATACTATACATTCAATTTATACAATATTAACAGATATTTCTCTAAACAAATGTTCTATCCCTGAAATACCAATACCAATAAGAGACATAGAAGATCTAGTGTATGGTGAATATGCAGCTGGTTCCATAGTACTGGCCAGGCTAGGTGGATGGCCATGGTGGCCGGCCATGGTGGACGATTGTCCAGATACAGAACAATATTACTGGTTTGACGGCTTCTCTGATATACCTGTGAGTTTTTTTTATTTATATTAATGATGTATTTGACAAGCTATAAGGTTTTCTTTTTAATTATATGTACAATATTATTATTTTTTATACTTCTTTGTGTATAAAAACATAAAAACAGAACGTATGGCAAACGCCACACAATACGATACTAAAGATCTTAACACCACATTCTCTACAAATATAATAAAATATATAATTACTAAACTATTTATTGTTTTACAATTTTAGACTCATTACCACGTAGTTTTTTTCGATGCATTTGAAGTAACCAGAGCATGGCTCACTCCTTTGCAACTCAAGCCGTACTCTCAGAATAAAGAGATAGTTAAATCTGTTCTAAAGAATAAAAAGTATAGAAAACGCATGGAAGTTTCTATTACACAAGCAAATGATGCTGAAAAGCTTTCATTAGAATCTCGTTTGAAAAAATATAGCTTTATTACAAGATTTAAGGGAAATATAGCTAGCCCTTACAAATTGAGTAGAAAATACTATGAAAAATATCGGCAAACATTTAAAAGAAAGTTTAATGTAGATCTTCCTGAAGAATTTTCGGGCAGAGATGAAGAAATTTGTCAAAGCCAAAAACCCAACAAGCGTAAAAATGTGATTTTCATAGGCAATAAAAAGAAAAACTAGAAAAATAATTTTAATATTGAGAGTAATGTATATTTTTATAGTTTAATACAGCTTTTTAACACTGCTTATCATAATTGGGCTTATAAAGATTGTTCTGATAAATATAAAAATAAAATATTTCATTGGCGTTTTCGTAATTTTAATAAGAGACCAGTCGCGTTTATGTCATGGAGCCCATGCCATAAACGCGACATGTTGTGGTTTCGATTCCCACTCGAGGATATAAATATTTCATATTCTAATGCTCTAATATCGAGGCAAAGCACGGCATTGAGTTCCGCAACTCAACACAATGCTTCCAGAATTCGGCGGAAAATGGGGAGCGTAGTATCATAATACTAGGCTTCCTCCCTACCTTGCTATAAAAAAAATATAAATATTGAAATAAATTAGATTTTATTCCGGACTGCTAAAGAGTTATGTTTTTCATTAATTTTAATATTTATGTTTACAGATGTTTCTTCATTTTCTACGAAGGCAAGCAGCATGTATTATTTATAAAAGACATTTAAACAATTCGGAATAACTGCAAAAAAAATAGTTTTCTAAATATGATTTTAATATATTTCTTACTTATTTCCTTTCTTTATTAATAAAATAAAAGTTATTTGATATAAACTTTATCTTAGGTAGAAACCTAATAAAATTTCTTTTGAATTAACTTTTGTTATTATTTTAATTGCATAGAAGTTTTGAAGCACAGATTATATTTCAAACCCGAGACTGCCATTTTTATCTAAAATAAAGATTGTCTATGGTAACTCGGTAAATGATAAAGTCAATCTATAATAATTTTTTCGGTGTGGTTTTTGAATAATTTATTAATAAAGTTTTATCCTGCTTTAAAACGCAGTGGAAAAATAAAATATATTTTATTAAACTAAGAGCAACTGGTGTGGTTTGCCTATTACAATGGCGACTATATCATTTGCTAAAAATTTGGTTAACCCAGGTACGAAGCCCAAAACTATAGATTTTATTATTAATAGTCTTTCCTTATAAGATATAAACAGTTTTGATGTTTCTTGAGTAAACATAAAATGCTTATATACCCATTTCTTAATTTAATTAAATAATATAGATAAAGGCTAATCATAACCTCTTAATATTATGTAAACCATTTATAGCCTTATTAGTAAGCTTCGTTCGACATTGTGTTATTTTGTTATTGTTTAACCAAAGGTTATATTATAAATAAATTCTTATTTCAGCTCTGAAATTGGTATTGAAACAAAATCACAGTGGACACTTAAGGTCTAGTTTACCAACTTTAACTCCACTAAGTATTATATTACGAAGAAATTATGCTGAGAAACAAATATTTGAACGTAACAAGCCTCATTGTAACGTTGGAACAATTGGTCACGTCGATCACGGAAAAACGACTTTAACTGCTGCTATTACTAAAGGTAAAAGTTTATTTTTATTTAAGCCTATAGTCAATTAAATAATTATATTCACGTCATCCAGTGTTGCAATGTTTTACTGTACAAGTGAATGCTGATTGATCACCACACAATATATACATGTATATGGAATAATAGAGCATAATATTATTTTCATTTCTTACTCCAGTGTAAGAAAAGTTCTATATTTTACATACATAATTAAATATTATTAATATTCTGAAAGTGTTCTTTGAAACTAAAGATTAAAAAATATTTTAGAAAACAAAATTTTTAACACAATACAACTCCAACCAGTGCTTCTTGGAAACCTTCCAAGTATTTTAATAACCAATAATCAATACTTTCTTGTCAAATTACTACAGTTGTGAATTCAAATCCTGTCTTAAATGGTGATTTTTTTATACTCTATTTACTTTACTAAAATACATCTCAAATTAAGTAAAAAGTAAATTTTATATGTAAATAAATGTAAATCTAAATAATATTTTTTACTAAAAAGCAGTGTTTCTTTAAGTAGCTTATATATTTTACAGTATTGGCTGATCTTAACTTGGCACAGAAGAAAGGCTATTCTGACATTGATAATGCACCAGAGGAAAAAGCAAGAGGTATCACAATCAATGTGGCCCATGTTGAATATCAAACTGAAAAAAGGCATTATGGACATACAGACTGCCCTGGACATGCCGATTATATTAAGGTTTGTTAATATTCATTGTTTGTTCAGCTTCACACTGTATCTTACATATAGCGGGCTAGGCAGATGGAACCTAGTGCTAAGACACTATGATACCCACTTTGCACTGAAACACCACTTGGCAGAACTCTACTTATACGCTTTACTTTGTTACCAGAGCAAGAAAATTCATTACACAATTCATTTCCTCTGAATGTATATTGAACCCACAACTGCTGCATTTACAGTTCCACTTGTGCCTCTGTGTCAGACCAGCCAAAAAATATAAAATATATTTTATAATACATCTGGAACAATATGACTAAAAGGCCCATATTTATAAACTGCTTACGAAGGATAATGTGACGCTGAAAAAGTATATTTGAGAATAGATTCAACATCCACACAAGAGAAGGCTTTGTATGTAAAGTATCTCTATGGTTTATTATTTGTTAGTTTTATGTTGTTCTTAATTTTTAGAACATGATCACTGGAACAGCTCAAATGGATGGTGCAATTTTAGTAGTAGCAGCAACAGACGGAGTTATGCCTCAAACAAGGGAGCATTTAATTCTTGCCAAGCAAATTGGGATACAGCATGTTGTTGTATTCATCAATAAAGTTGATGCTGCTGACCAAGAAATGGTGGAACTTGTGGAGATGGAAATCCGTGAGCTTATGAGTGAAATGGGCTATGATGGAGACAATATACCTGTTATTAAAGGTATAAAAATATTTTTTATTTGATTGGGTACAGAGGTAAGAGACACTGAAAAGTAGATATATATTTTCAATTTCATACATAAATTGCTCTCCCCAAAAACAAGGAGTTGGATTTATCCCACCACCAATGCATTTACAGTCTGAGGCTGATCCTACATTGTTCTAAAAATTTTAATAACCTGTTTTTACTATCTCTACAGAGGCCAGTCGTGGTGCAGGGGCACAAAGTGTGACTAACATCGACTGGTTGTGGGTTCAATCCCCACTTGAGGAGATTAAATATTAATTTAAATTTATATTTCCATGTCTTCACTCTGGTGTAGAGGCAAATCGCGGCATTCAGTTTCGCCTCTCAACACGCAATGCCTCCAGAATTCGGCAAAAAAGGGGAATGGAGTTTCTTAACACAAGGTTCCCTCTGCCCACGCTGCTGTGTGCAGGATATGTGCTAAGGATCTAGGGATCTAAAATATAAAGCTAAAAAATAATAATTAACAGATACTATGTTTTATGCACATATTTTGTTAATGTCACTAATACTTAATATTATCACAGGTTCAGCTTTAAGTGCCTTAGAAGGAAAGAACCCAGATATTGGTGCGGAAGCCATCAGCAAACTTCTCGAGGAAGTTGACTCATTCATTCCCACACCGGTCCGTGAATTAGACAAGCCTTTCCTTTTGCCCGTTGAATCTGTTCATTCTATTCCTGGACGTGGTACTGTTGTAACTGGCCGTTTGTACAGAGGTATGGTATTTCATTATTATTTAATATTTTGTTATTATTTTCCTTATTATCAAAATTAATTTTTCTACTATTACTGACATATACAAGTAATCACAATATATTATAAACAGTGGTAGGTACTTTTAATATTATATTCTTCTATAGTTCAAAAATGTTTATATAAGTTAATAATATATTATTGTCATATTATAGGTCTATTGAAGAAGGGCACAGAAGTTGAAATAGTTGGCCATGGCAAAGTTATGAAGACTACAGTGACTGGAGTAGAAATGTTCCACAAGACTTTAGAAGAGGCTCAGGCAGGAGATCAACTTGGAGCTTTAGTGAGGTCCATTAAAAGGGAACAAATTAAGCGCGGCATGGTTATGGCGAAGCCTGGCACAGTAAAAGCCCATGATAGTATGGAAGCTGCAGTATATATTCTGAGCAAGGATGAGGGTGGTCGCTCAAAACCGTTCACATCATTCATTCAATTGCAAATGTTCTCTATGACATGGGATTGCGCCACTCAAGTTACTATTCCAAATAAGGAAATGGTTATGCCCGGGGAGGATGCAACGTAAGTATGCAATTGTTTTAATATTTTTTACATTTAAATATCGAGAGGAAACTTAATGTTAAGACACTGCATCCTTAATTTTCCTTAATTTTCGAGACCTTCTGTGTTAGATAGTGGCACTTAATGCAGCTCTTTATTTTATCACCTGAACAATGAAGCGAAAATAATTAATAGAATAATTTAATTAAAAATAACCCAAGCCCACACCTCTCGTATTTACCGTCAGACAATCGCTGCACTATGGGAAACAGACAAATTTTCTACATTCTAAATTGTAATATAACCAATTAATAAATTTGTTTTGAATGTTATGTAAAAAAATATTTTTATTGCAGTTTACAATTGAGACTTCTGAAACCTATGGTTTGTGAGCCTGGGCAAAGGTTCACTCTCCGGCTTGGTGACATGACATTGGGAACTGGTGTTATAACAAAAATCAACAAAAATCTTTCTGAAGATGACAGGATCAAGCTCCTGGAAGGAAAGAAGGCAAGAGAAAAGGCAATGGCCAAGAAGTAAAGGGTTGTTATGTAATTTAAGTATTAGCATTGTAGTTATATTTACGCATTTAAATAATATGAAATAAAACATTAGAAAACATCATGTCTTTTATTTTGATGATCCCTTAGAAATAGATTGTGTTACTATATTTTTTTATTTATTAAGACAATATTCACATGACAATATAAAATATTGTGGGCCAGTCGTGGCGCAGGGTCAAATATACTCAATTGTAAACGTGACTGGTTCGATATAGTTCGATTCCTCACTCTATTCATTTAAATTTATATTTTCATTTCTTTACTCTGGTAAAGCGCGAGGTTGAGTTCCGCCACTCAACACGCAATGCTTCTAGAATTCGGCAGACAATGGGAGATTGGAGTCTTAACACTAGGTTCTCCTACTCTGCTGTGTATTTTTTTTTTCTCATAAATCGCTGATATAACTGTTTTCCACATTTGTAGCAGCAATTAAATGTCATATTATTTTTATATAACATTGTATGTCATCAAGCCTCAAGTTGCTGGTTTGATCCAACTCTAAGGAATGATTGTATAGATTATTTCAATTCACGGCTCTGGTAGACAAGCGAATGTTGGGTTTCTCGTCTCAACATGCAGTCTTGTAAGCTGGGGAGCAGTGCATAACCAGGTTTCAGCCACCTACACTATAGTGTAGTGTTGCTAAAGTGTAATTTACTTTACAAGTCTTAAAAAATTAAAGGAGAATAAAGAAAGAAATCGTTTGTCGATTGCATACATTTTTAGGCCCAGAATGTAGAGATCAAAATGGTATAGTAATTAATAAAATCAGCTTCATGCTATATCCCGCACACAGCAATAAATGGTATAGTGGATTTAATAAATTCAGGTACATATTCCCTCCCTGAAAATTCTACAATTTTGGTAATCTGAGTAAAGAAAACCTACAAAGATACTGTTAACTACTAAAATATATAAAAAAATCAAGGTCATGGGTATAATAAAAGATAAAATAATGTTTTAACTTTATTGAAAAAGTATCACCACAATTTTAGAGTGAAATATTGTCAGCCCTTACATGTATCAAACATAGATTCTTGAAATAAATCACACTTAATGAACAATTGTCGATTACAACATTTATAAAGAAAACTGTTGAAACTTAAGTGTCTTAATGCTTAAAAATGTGTGAGATAACCATTGCTTTATAAAAAAGATACTTACATTATACCTTCTAACTAACAGTTTTCTTTATAAAAATAATACTTTTAATAAAACAAAATACAAGGAAACATTAACATGTATAAACAGTCCAATTATCAATGTATCACAAAATATGAAATACTTTAATAAAATGATGATGCGAGATTTTTTCATAATTATAAATTATGCTAAAACTTATTACAACATTGAACTAAGGACATAAATTTTATAGTTAATGACGCCTAACATACTTTACATGCACTTGTTAAAGCAAATATTTATGAAGTACTCAAAATTAAAGCATGTTTGATCCAATTGCAGAATTTAATGGAATGAAATATTGAAACCATTTCAATGTAAGCTGAACAAGCTTTTTGATCACATTTTCAAGAGGGCACTGGAATTTTATTATTGTTTTTCTATATTTACAAGTCTTCATCTTCTTCTGGTAGAGCAGTGTCTTGAGCCTCTTTGAGTTCCTTTTCGATCTGGTTCTGCCATCTTGGGTCCATGTTGACTTCAGGGGGTACAAGAGCAGGCATAGCAACAAATTCTAAGTTGCCATCACCAATCAGCTTTCTTGCAAGCCACAAGAATGGTTTCTCAAAATTGTAATTTGACTTGGCAGAGATGTCATAGTACTGAAATCATAAAAGAAACAATGATTACTCAAAAATATATTAAACAAAAACATTCCGCATTTCTAATAATTAAATCTCTAATAATTAAAAAACAAGTAGTTAGTTACCTGAAGATTCTTTTTTCTGTGGAATACAATAGTTTTAGCTTTGACTTTTCTGTCCTTGATGTCAACTTTGTTACCACACAGTACAATTGGGATTCCTTCGCAAACGCGCACTAAATCTCTGTGCCAGTTGGGGACGTTTTTGTAGGTGACACGAGAGGTTACATCAAACATGATGATCGCACATTGACCTTGGATGTAATAACCATCTCGGAGTCCTCCGAACTTCTCTTGGCCAGCTGTATCCCAAACATTAAACCTAATAGGGCCTCTGTTTGTGTGGAATACTAATGGATGTACTTCCACACCGAGTGTAGCGACGTATCGTTTCTCGAACTCTCCAGTCAAATGTCGTTTGACGAATGTTGTTTTGCCAGTGCCGCCGTCTCCTACCAGCACACATTTGAATGTGGGCATATCATCTGCCATATTTGCTGTAATTTATTTATCTGATTCTGAAACAAGATATGTTGATGAGAAAAAAACGTTTCTGTCCAAGACATGACGCACCATATAGGTACAAGTTAAGTCTTTGTTTACTAGCGAATCAAACTAATAACAAAAAGAATACTTTATATATTATATTTACTTAGAATTTAAATATATTTCACGATATTACTTCACTGACAAGTTAAAAATGTTTTAAGTTTTAGCCGAATGGCGCTTAACTATCATCATAGGAATTTAGCTCATCAGTACCGAAGTTTAACGAAAAATACACAAGAACTACACAAGCTACACTCAAAATATATTAAGAAAAGCAAAGTATAATACACATAGAATATATTAACTATAAATAAAATCACAATTTACCAAGATTATTCAAGAAATTAGAGATTTAACTCTGTGCTCTAAAAAGTCGTTACGGCTCACAATGGCGTCACTTAACTAAACGGAAGATTTGTTTGACATCGACAGGCGCAATGACTGCAGTAGTCAAGCAAACATCTATTTTTGAACTTAATATATTTTTAATGTTGCGTTTTTGTAGTTATTGTATAATGTATATTCTTAAAATAATACAATAACTTTTTTAAAGTAAAAATATGCAAACAAATGTGAAATTTTCTGCTTCATAAATGAAATAAGTACTGTAACGATATTTAGAATAACTGCTTTACCGACTTCCGCAGTAATGACGTCATAGACTTGAGAGTCAGTTACGCCATCTACAACTTTGGTATATTTGTCTTAGTAGACTGATGGATGGAAGATTCGTTCGTTCGTTGTATCGATTTTTTGAGTGAAGTGAACTAGTGTTCGTGTCCTTTAGTATAGTGACGTTTGTTAGGAAAATATCTGTGAATGGGATTGTGTAACGAGATAAAACCTTTATTTGGTGTGTGATTTTCTATAAAGGATGACGAAGGACAGGTTAGCGGCGCTCCAAGCGGTAAGCCTCCCCTTTACTCTTCATCTCCCGATCATAACCATTGGTTATATGATGACCTCGAATACGGAAAGATGTAGCCACACTAGGCTCATATCGTGCCCTAAAAAGAAATTCTCCTCCCCTTGTTTCTCCTTATAAATTTATATAAGACACTTTGTAGGTTTTCATTTTTTGTTCGCCCCACCCGTGACTTCAATGCTGAACGATAGTGGTCGGTCCGTACTGTCATTGGAATGAGACAATTTGTTCGGTTCTGAAGGTCTTCTACAGTCAAAAAAACTTATCGGAAACATAGCTATTGTTTACGAACAACGTTGCAAGGTAAAATTAACTAATGACTTCGCAAATAATTCCCCCAATTAACGCTGTATCTTGGTCAAGTTGATGTTCTTATGTGTGGCCTATAATGGATCATCCTCTCGAGAGAATAATAATTTATATTATGTACCATCGTATTTTTAAGACATTTTTTTTTAAATACCCACTTAGTAGATTGTAGGTGATAATATAGATTATTGATGATACTGATTAAAGCAATAAATGATTAAATAATTAAAATATAATAAAAACCAATATTTCCTTTGTATTCATACAACATAATAGTGAATTATATAAATTTTAATCAATCAACATTTTCATATTTTGGTATGCAATAATGATTATTGCATGAGTTTGATATTTATAATCATACATTCTTATTCCAGTAAAAAAATCTAATAATGCAAAACAATAGTACATAAGGAAAATTTTAATATCATTGTTTTTATGATCAGGGAAAAAAAGTACATGGAATTTAAATTATTTATTATTAAATCATTATTTCTTAGAAAATTAGTATGAAATAGTTTTACATAATAAATATATTAACAATTCCCTTCAATAAATAAAGACTGACTTATATACTTCTTTTACTTTTTTATCTTAATATTTAATAGAAAGAGTTTCAAACCTTAATTATATAGCAAAAAATGCATATTTTTCTCACATAGCAGTGTTGGCAGAGAGAATAAGTAAATAGTGTTTAAATATTCTGTTCCACTCTTTTTGCTAAATTTTTGAGACATCTCATGGTACCCACCATGATGGAGAAATTAAAGTATTTTTTTATTGAAAATTGGCCTGAATTTGGTCTGAACCTATAATTATTAACACTGCCCTGCTTGATAATAAATGCTCTCACATTTCAAATGAAGAAATAAAAAAAATATAGTATTTTGTTTTTATTAAATAAACCTTTTTTTTTTAATAGTACTCACTTACTTTTTACTCTCCCACTTTTTGCTTTTTGAAACATTGTCTGTTGATTGGTGGAAATCAATGCTTCGTCTGGTTACCAGACTAAAGAAATAAAAATTATTAATTTCTACGAGTGGGTGTTGAACCCACAATGGTCACTTTTACATTACAGACAGACAAAGAACATTGAGGTACTTTATATACGTTGAGGTATTTCATTCCTTTCTAAAACTTATAGTTATTAGTGTTTATGATGATATTGTATTTACTCTGCTATTTTGATATAAAAATATACAGACCATTATTACTAGATCATACCATTTATTAATGGCATTGGAACTTTATTTTTCCAATTTATTATATAACTTGGATGCCAGTGGAACAGTTCAGAGTATAAATTAGATTTAACTGTAATTTTTTTTCTAATTAGTTTAGGTATTCATCTGACTGGAAATTGAAATAAATGGATTATAGAATGATATACAAAAAGTATGACACCATCAAAGTCCACTTTGAATTTCCTTTAGCAGAAAGAGTTCCCCACTCAGGCACATCATTATATTCAAATATAATTTCATTTCTCTGGTCAAGTAAGCTAAGTTTAGCGTAAATAAGAATTTCTAAAAATAAGAACAAAAAGTATCGCAAAGAGTGTTTCTACACTAGGTCCACTTTGTCTACTAAGCAGTAAAATGCAGGGATGCCTGATAGATGAAAGATAAAAGTAATATAACAACAAGATGACATTAATTTATTGAGAAAGAAATTAAATTCCAAAATTAGTTAATTTTATAGAGCACAAACTCTTGATTCCGTAACCGCTCGTACGCTGGTTGATACGTTTATCAGCTGGCGATGGCTGCGTCCGGTGCGTGGCCTTCGTTGTAAGTTGAGTCACAGTCTGACCATCGTACATGCATCATCGATCTTAAATGAACAGTAATTGTTCGATCATTAGTAGTTCCTACTTTATTTGGCGTAACTAACGTACTCATTTTTCTTCTAACAACTTTATGCATGTTTATTGGATCTCTTTTTGACATGAGTTTGACATTCTCCTATTGTGTAACATTATCTCTTTTTTACCGTACAATCTTATAACGTGACATTAGCGAAGTGATAAGCACTCAACTGGCACGCTATAAACTAAGAACTGAACTGAACTTTTGCGGAGACGTCATAAAAAAAAAACGAAATCTATTGTAAGTAACGAGAGCAGGAAGGCGTTCGAAGTATTCCTACCTATAGTAACAAAAACGCTATTCACATACTATTCGCTTAGTACAATCGATCTTGAGCTGAGAAAAAATATTATAAGGAAAAATTAAATATTTTTACAACACCGCTTGGTTGTGAAATATACCTATGTAGTGGTAATGACTCAGAGATCAAACATGCTCTTAACTGCCACCCACATTTTACCATCACACAATATTGTTAAATGAAATAATCTTTATTAAAATTAGAAACCCGGAGGTAACACAGTTAGAGAGACCTCATTACGTTATAATAATTTCATATGAAAACCCGAAAATATGGATTCTATAACCTTAACTAAATTAAATTCTCGTCAACTTCACCCAAATTAACGAGCAATTACAGTTACGAAAAAAAGTTTGCTCCGCTTTTTAAATATGTATCTAATTTCAGTGGCACATTGGTTTTTGAAATATTGTGGCTGTAATATCTATATACAATGTAATATTACTAAGTAGTGTTACCATTTTTATTATTAGTTGCAATTTGTTGAAGTTTCAAACGGTTGATTTAAATAATAATTAACATTTACTTAAATTTATATATTATAATGATCAAAATTTCTGTGATATCTTTATTATCTGTGGCAGGCATCATACTACGAAATCACATAACAGTTAAACCGAGCAGTGGATCAGAGTAGGATATGGAGGCACGTTATATACGGAACACTGAATAGCCCTATTGTCGCCACAGCCACAACGTCATGCACTTTACATCAGCTGATTCACGTCTTGCGTCGTGTCTATTTTTAGTTGTCTCTTACCTCCTCTGAGTTACTACGTGTTATTCAACGTTTACATATATGGATTACGACTTTTTTTGCCGTTTTTTTTTAGCAGAGGGAATCTAGTGTGTAGTGGGACATGGTGTGTGTTGGGAACGGAATGTTCTCATCTTCTTCACTTTCGGCCTACTTCTGGAGGTATTGCGTGTTGAGTAGCGGAACTCAGCGTCGCGCCTTGCCTCGTTACCAGATCAAGAAAATGAGAATATTAAATATTGCCTTTTTTCAAGCGGAATCGAACCTACAACCTGTCGCGCTTATAGCTACCCCACTGCGCCACACTGCCATCAATTTTTTTTGGTAGTATTGACTAGCATAAATCAGATTTACTTAGCTCATGGTATCTTATTCTTTGTTTCAAGTTTTCCATTTCTTTCTCCTATAGTAAAGAGGAGCCAATAGTAGCGTTTCTGTGTGCATACAAGAATATATAAAAAAATTGAGCTTTATAATTTGACGAAAGTTAGGTACTATTTTTGCATCTTGGTTACCTAATAGCTACCAAAGTAACCACCATCCAAGCTCCATACTACTACTTACCAGTGTTGTTGTGTTGCTTTCAGGCTTTATACAATAACGAAGATCTGGCTACTATCGGCTATTAGGTAATAGATATAGTACAGAAATTTCTAAACTGATTTCACCATTATTTCATATTAAAAGTGTTAGAATATTGTAAAACGATGAAATGATGAAACCGAATCCAATTACAATTATACTGTAAAGTCTAATGTATTACTATTTTTAGTTTTATCAAAAATGAATACAACTAAATATTTGTACAGGTTTTATCGGTTCAAAGTTAATTTAAAATGTACTCTGTAAATATGAACCAACTTACGCCATTGCCCTTGGAAAGCTATTTTAAAAACAAAAAGCGTCAACGATATTATCGGTAACTGGCGATAAGAGTTCCTGAAACTCGCTTGGGCATTCAAAATTGATGAAATTGGTACTACTTCCTACGAAACAAATTGGTTTTCATGATTAATGTTATAAGACTCCCAATGCGCCATTATTACTAAGACTTTCTTATTGCATTTTTATTCTAATAGTATTGTATTCGATTTTAAAAATATCTGAGATACAAAAGTAGTGTGATTATGTACAGGTATATTTACTGTTTTTGTTTAATTTGCGAATTTTTGACATTAGCCTTGTTTAATTTCTATTGTTTAAATAGTTTTTTTTAATCTTATTTGACGCAATCCTGAGGTAATTTGGCTTGAAAACTAATTGTAGTAATCCTGCCAAGATTGTAGAAAAGAATAACTTTTTAAAGCAAATAAATGGCGCTCATGTAGGTTACTCGGTCCATATAGACGTTAGCACTAACCCATGTATAATGTCCAACTTAGCACAATATTTGTGTTAACACTCCTGGCAGTCGTCCAAATCAGGCCTCGACGGGTTCCCCCGAGGTCGTCAGTTTCGCTGCTGTACGCCAAATTGATTTATAATTCATAAATGTATTGTTTCATTAAACAATTGAAAGGTAATGAAATGCGCATTGAATACGAAACGAAAAAGTCAAAAAAACGTTTTTATTTTTTCAAAATAAAGATAGTAACACACTCTTTTTAAGACAAATAATAATTTTAAAAAACCTATATAACCTATATTTTTTATCTCTATCCTGCACATTTCCATTCTCTACTTTCCGCCAAATTTTGAAGTCATTGCGCGCTGAGTGGTGAAACTCAACGCAGTGCTTTGCCTCCTCACCAGAGCGAAGAAATTAATATATTAAATATTTCATTCCCCTGAGTGGGAATCGAACCCACGCGATTATCGGTAAGATCAATCGAACAATGTAAATGTGAAAATTTATTTACAAATTTATTTCTTACACAATTGAGGCCAATCGTCGCGCAGGGCCATAAAGTGTGACTGTAAAATCGACTGGTCGACTGTTACTTAAATTTATATTTCCATTTATTCGCTCTGGTGGCGAGGCAAAGTGCGGCGTTGAATTCTGCCACTCAACACGCAAAGCCTCCAGAATTTGGCAGAGTGACTTAACGCTAGGTTCCCTCTGCCTACACTGCTTTGTGCGGGACACAGCGTGAAGCTGATAAAAATAATTCTTACTATCAAATGTAATCATTGTAATAACCTTTTGTAGTTATCCAATAATTTAAATTTGCAATCATATTTTTATTCTTGATTCAATCTGCCAATATTTTTTTTACGTAATTTGTAATAAAAAATGGGGAACTTAGGTAAAATGGGTTTTGAACATAAAAATATAAAGTACATTATTAGTTTTCTCTATTCTATCTAATAGTTCATAAATCGACAAGCTATGACGAAAACAAATAAGTATTTTCACATTAACTAATGACCACTTCGGATTTATAAATACGTATTTATGTTGATAAAGTTGAAACGAAATGAAACGAAATTCAATTTGCAGAAAATTCATCACGAGATATTTCCCGTGTATCGGACGGTGGACGACATGTATTTCCGCAAGTCCGCATTTCCAGCTTGCGTGCTATTTCGGCACAAATGAAACCTCAGCCAGTTTGCTCCAGTTAGATGAAATTAAAAATTAATAAATATATAAAATCTAATATATATATAGCCACTTTAATGGTAGGTTGATTTTACGTCCCCTTTCATCCGATTATAAAGGCGATACATTATATTGAAAGATCTATGATGGTATAAAACGTAGATATATTTAATATCAGAGAAAGTGGATAGCAGAATGTCTTAACACTAGGTTCTCTCTGTCTATCCTGCAGTGTGCGGGATACAGACAGCGTGAAGATTTTTTATTTATTAACATCTGAGCCCCAATTTTAAAATATCTTAAAAAAATCGTTTAGTCATATTATAAAGAAAATATTTAATCTATGTTATATAAAAGAAATTTAACGTGAATAATAAATGCATAAAAGATATTTGAAACAAAACATATTAACAACAAAAGTTTAAAAAATGACAATTTCATGTGCAACACAACGTAGACGTGTTAGATTTGCTTACCACTAGAAATAATCTAATCGCGCTATCTTTTAATGTCATAGAACGACGTGGGAGTTAAACATTCAATCCTACAATTTTATACACTTATCTCGCATATTCATTTAATAAATTACTGAGCTTTTATTCCTACATTGCATTTGGCTATATGTAGATTATATTGAGAAACTAAATTATTAAAATTATTTAATACTATTGAATTAAATGACAACTTGGTCTTAACTGCTGATTTTTTACTATAGTCTAGTGTTTTAGCGAGTAGTGATTTATCACTACGTAGCGGATTATACATTACATTCCACTCGTTTGAATAAAATAGAATTCAATACTGAACTTTCTAACTAAATTCATTTGGACGATACAGTAAAATTTTTCTTATTTCGACATTGCCTCAATTTCATATAGTTCAAGAGAGAGCCAGCCAGCGTTGTTTACGGTTATCGGTCTATGCTACGGCTTGTAAAATATGTATCGAATTGAGACGACGGCACCTGCGTCATTTGTCGCAGGTGATAAACAGGCGGGGAACCATGTAAAATCGGTTCAATCCAATTTCCGATACTCTTTGTTGTCCAGAAATATAGTCCGAATATTTGAATAGAGATAAGATTTTTGTACAAATGGTTGACTGATGCTCGACTGTCGACTTTACAGTGTCATCATTAAAATAGAGTACCTATTATCTGCGAATTGGTATGTGTATATATATATTATGCTATACATAATTAAAATAATAATAAAATTTTCTAAGAGGTTCCATTATAACCAATATATTCTTCATGATGTGAAAATTTTAACACAAAAGTACAAAAATAGAGATAGTAGTCTACTATCAAAAATTATTTTATTTTTTTGTCAAATAATCTTATTAGTTATAAGGTCAAAATTAAAATGTTGTTAGAAATTTACTAAACTTTATATTTGCTAGAAAAGTACTGTCTTGCATTTCCTTACTTCTATTGTTTTGTGCCTAAGAATAGACTGCCGTACAAGTTCAACCTATTGTTGTTAATAGGGGTGTACAAATAATGCAATATAACGTGCAAAATCGCTAACAGCTCTCAGTGGAATATTTGGATATATGGGCTGTGGCGTAGAATGAAATTACGCAAGAGATCGAGCTCTAGTTTATTTCTTGTTTCTGATTCTGTTAAATTTAGCATACTCCAATTCATAATATTTAAATACAAAGTATTTTTATGTAATTTAAAGTACCTAACATACCTTATTGTACCTGGCAAAGTGCTTAAATTTTCGAACTGACTATTTTTTTAGCTTGACGTTCTATCGCCACACATAGCAGGGCAAGCGGAGGCAACGTAGTGTTTAGATATTCCGTTTCCATTAAGACTCCACTTTCTGCCGAATTTAAGCTTTGCCTCGTTATCAGAGCGAGAAAATGAAAGTTTATGCGACATATGTATAGAAAAGAAATAAATTTCAAATTTATTCTATATCTATAATGGAAGATACTCCAATAATATAATCGATTTTTATCGAAAATGTTAACGAATCAAATTTCATATTATAAAAGTGTGAAAGTAGAATATAAAATTGTTTCATACGTACGTTTCTCCTTGTTTCCATAACAACTTTACTCCTGTGGGAAGTGCTACGACAGCAGGAACTACTTCTCGCTAACTTTATCACCTTCGTTAATGATGAGCAGAAACAAACGGCATGCACGACGGCAAAGTCATTGCGTAAATAATCATTGATTGCATAAATCATGACGCTACAGTCCTCAAAGTGAAATCAGTGAAAATATTGAAAGTATTTAAATATTCAATATAACTCTCTTGACAAAACTTAAGTGTACTAAATCTACCAGTCAGTTTTTCACCAAAGACATAAACGAAATCGTAACATATTTCAAAGCACCTACTTCGAATGAAGGACAGGGCAGTAAAAAGAACAAAATCATCTATGTACGGGTTAACCGTTTCCGTTTAACAGCAAAGAACTTAGTATCACGTAAAGGCAAACACAAAAGGAGATTGCTTAGACAGTAAAAGTAGAATACGTATTTATATATCCAGCTGGGCCTTTGAAAGAAAATTAAAGATCGCACAAGATGTTTGATACACTATTCAAGTAAAGTTTCAGTGAGATACGATTCAGCACGACATTTTGAAAGAAATTAAACTTTAGATAACTTAAATAAATACTAAATAACCTATTGTATGCTTTTGTGGCTGGCGTATGGTGAATTATATTTTTTTAGTTCTTTTCTTTTATGTTTCCTATATATAATATTTGTGATATAAGTTTGGATAATTAACTAAGCATAGGATATAAACACAAGCATTGCAATCCTATCAACGCTGAATCCTCCTCATGGCGGTGCAATTATTTGCTGGGTTTAAATACCAGTTTCATCTGACCCAGATACCCGTAATCCCATTATCGTCTTTAGTTTGTTTTATCCGGAACAATTTTTATTCTCTATTCCCTTTATTTTGCTTTTGTTTAACAACTCTTCGGAAACAATTATGGAAAGCTACGTTTGAAGTTTTTCAATAAATTCTATGAAAATGTGCGGTACAGTTGGTTCTTATAAAACGTTGGTAATATGACATTGATCATATAATAAAGTTGATTAGTATTATGTACCTAGAACTGCTACTTTCTAATTAATGATGCAATACTGAAGGTCGTTTTGCATTTATCGATCCTATATATTTTTTATAGCATTAACTATAAAGCAAACCGTTATTTATGTAGTATGGTATATATTATATATATATTTTCATAAATTCAAGGACATGGATGTAAATTTACAAAAGATTTCTCGTACCTTTAATTTGAATACTGCGTCGAATTTGCAATTTTTTATTTTATATGACTTAATTTTTGCTGACATTTTAAAGTGTGTCACACTTAGGAATGAAAAATACTTATTTAGAAAATGTATAAAAAATTAACGTAGCGGGATATGAACCCGCGCCTCTTGGAAACCTTCCAACTTTTTGGATTGATTCAAATATACGTTTTGAAAACAAGTATTTTTTGTGACTTTGTTAAATGTGTTAAATTATTTATGCAATGGACTCTGCCAAAAGTCCTAGCAAAAGGCAAAGGGTTGTTGCAAGGTGAAGGTCGTATCGCTCGTTCTGTTATGGCATTTCGACATAGCGTCGTCCTCTGAAAATAAATGTCCTCTTAAACAATACTTTTTAAATTTGATAGTTTGCCTAAATTATTTGATAATTTAATACTCTTTAGTGTTTATGCATAATATACATACATTTGTATTATTATTATTATTTTTTTTTGTGCCACGCCTAACTTAGTGTTAAAACACTGTGTGCGTTGCCCAAATTCCGCCGAGTTCTGGAGACATTGCGTGTTGAATAGCGGAACTCAACGCCGCGCTCTGCCTCGACACCAGAGCGAAAAAATGAAAATATTTAATTTCCTCAAGTACACAACTAGTCGTGTTTACAGTCACACACTTGTACCCCTGCGCCACGACTGGCCTCCGTTTAATTTAATAATAACATTACAAATTTAATTAAACAATAAAATAATGATGTGATCGAAACAATATAATGATAAATGATAATATTAGCAGATTTACATGCTATACCTCGTTAGGACGAATCATCATATATTATATCATTAATTATACGCGCGAACGGATGTTCCGTTTAATCGTCGCGTTGTACATCACGCTTAATTGGCTCAAATGTTTGGTTTTAAAACTGAATGTGGCTGTTCACGACTCGACGGTTGTATCTGGTCGCTCCTCGTTAGTTTTGTCCTTATTGTTTAATTGTAGTTAATTGTAATCTGTTTAAATAAGATTAATTGAGGGTACTTTGATTTTTTTTTAAATAAAAATGTTGTTCTGTTTCTTTCTTAAATAATTTCTATTATTATTTAAATGTTATCTTTGCTACGCCTTCATATAACTCCGGATACGGCTAAATATATAGCAACTGCTGGAAATAGTAATTTTTTTGTATAAAAATTGTAATTTATATTCTGAATATAAATTAAAACGAAACCATAACATCTTCGTTGACGTCCCACTCATCTTTTAGTGACAATGACATTATCAAATTCAAGTAGACTAATGTAAGCACTTTTCAATCGTTGAATGAACATATAAAAAAGCTACCAACGGCTCGGAATGCAGTTCTGCTGAGAAGATCCGGCAAGAAATCCGACAGTTGATCTTTTCAATGTCAATGGTATAATTTAATTATTACATAAACTGGATCATATTCAATAGATATTAATTCCATATATCTTTATTCTGTAAATATTCTTGAACAGTAAAATGTGCTTTAGTTACTTACATATTATGTAGGTAGGTACTTTAAAAAGATAATGATTTTCCTTCACGTATGACAAACACAGAAAATTCTACGTTCGTTCGTTCAATCGTATTCAAATATATATTATAATGTGAGTGATAGAATAATAGTAACAAATAGTTATATAAAAATATTTTAAGTAAAATGGCACTATCACTCAATAATTTATTCATTATATTAAGTCATCATATAAATATAATATGTTTTTTTATCTGTTATTACAGATCACAAATAACCAACAGCTCAACGTTATTAAATAAGTACCATTGATTTTGCTTTGTAATTACTAAGAGCCATTTATGGCATAACTACTTTACTATTTTTGTTTTTATGCCGAAATGTGTCACAAAAGTGTAATCAGAAAGTGTCATACACTCACGTCCTTTAGGCAAACTGTTGCACCTGACGCGGTATCAACTCTACAAAAAATCGATCAGATTTTACTTTGAATGTAACTAGAGAAGTCAGTTTTCAAAATATTTTTATGTAATGCTTGAAATAGTTTATAGTTTTAAGAACATTCAAACCTATGTATAAACAATACATGTTTTACACACATCTATATATAGAATTTCTGAGTCTGTAGCAGGATTATATTACTTGTTATATTCTATTACACTTTAGTGGTTTTGTGGAGTAGCGCTTATCTTTTTAAGTTGATATCGTAAAAATATACTAACATTGTATCGGGAATGCAACATTATGATAGTATGAGCTTTTCTTGAAACTTGTTATATTTTTTTTTTTACTTACGGAGTCAAGTTACTGCTTTTTATTATTCGGAAGTAATAAAAATTTTGTAAGAAAAATAGATAAAATGAACAAAATAATTTTATATTTAAACACCGAAAGACTTAACACGAGTATTTGTTAGTTTAGTCACCTCACAACCTAAATTACAAACAGAATATTTAATTTCTTTAGTTCGTATCGTTCGTGTTCGCTGTCCAAGCAACACCCACTCAATGTCTTACGTCCGTAGCGCAGGGGCACTTGCGTGTGACGTTAAAAGCGACTGGTTTTGGGTTCAAATCCCACTCTGGAGAAAATATATTATTGAATATTTTGATTTCATAGCTCTGGTGTCAAGGCAAAACGCGGCATTGAGTTCCGCCACACAACTCGCAATGTGTCCAAAATTCCCCAAAAAACATATAGATACAGCGTGAAGCTAAAAAATAATATATTTATATTTCTAGTGCACATAAAATAATATTTAAATAACAATATGAAAATGCCTGTTTTACTAGTAAACAATTTTAAAGAGAAAATGTAAGAAAAGCTTAAGCGTTCGGGCTGGCGCGCCGACCGACCCGCTCTTCGATTGAAATACGTGTCGAGACTCCTGATTATGTTGCCACCACGCCCCGGGCACGAAAATTGTTGCAATATAAGTACCAGGCTTAATTAACTGTTACTTAGTACTACCATTGTTTCATAGCGTGTTTCGTGTTTATTATTGTTAGAATTAATTTTAGTGAAAAAAAAAAAACCGCTTTTTTCTGATATAATTTGTTATTTATTTTTCTTCATATTAAAACTTTAATTTTTCTTGATAGAGATAATATTTATAAAAGTTTGAATATTCTTGTCGTTTTTTAGTACTATTTGGATATACACTTAACTAAGTAAGAGATTTTAATATGTAATGCACAAAATCTTCTTTGTTCGGCACGTTCTTTTGCCCTATTTTGTGTTTCCGCCCTCGATCGCGTTTCCGTTTTATGAAATTTTGGCCACTCATGGATTTTGAATGGGAGGCTCGAAGTAGGCACTTGTTCGACCAAATGAATATACTGGAGTTTTTAAGGAAAAATAATTGGAAGGGAACCTTCCCATTTGTATTATAAAGTATAACCGTACTTAGATTTCGGATTAGTGCGTAACATATGTACTACAATTAGAAGAAACATAAAATATGTTAACGCGTCTTCTAATTGGAGTAGTCCTATAGGAATATATCTTGCGTTTAAATAATATGACGATGGTACCTATAGGTATAGGTAGGTATATTTATTACATATATTTAATAATTCATGTTCCTTGAAACCGAAGAACCGTGGGTCTTAACACTAGGTTCCGTCTGCTTACTTGACCGTGTGCGGGATACAGCGTGACGCCAAAAAACCCATAAAAATACTTTATTCTATTTCATTTCCTAAAGGATTTCCGCATTTTTCATATAAATATATACGCAATACGACACATGTCCCGTGTCACCGTGTTACTGAGCAACACGTCTCGCCGACCGTCGGTGTCGACTATTGAATAGCGTCCCTTCGTAAGGTCGTAAAGGCATTCTATTCAGTTGATATGAAAATAGATTTGTGGATGTTTTCACATTTCGACTTTCTTTATAGGTCCAAGATTTCGTTTTTTTTATAAATTCTTCTATATACATGTATATATGAAAATACTTCGAGGCCGGTCGTGGCGCAGCGGCACAAAGTGTGACTGTAAATCGACTGGTTGTGG
>DWAO01000153.1:0-31944 GCA_018230605.1 Heliconius congener | reverse complement strand
ATATATATATATATATATATATATATATATATATATATAGTACATAACATTCATTCCTCATTCATAGTGGAACAGAGTCGACTTAACATTAGGTGCCCTCTTCTTACTACTGTGTGCGGGAATCGGCAAAAAGCGTGAAGCTGATTAAATTGTTTTTCATTAAATATATACTGAGATAAACTTAATGCAATTTTAACGTCTGAACTATACTATAGATTTAATATTTGTAACAGAAACAAAATATTTTGATACTAATTTTAAAAATTACTTTTACTATAACGACCGTGGCATAAAAAAATCCTAATAAAAAATAAGAACTTCTTAAATTACATAACATATTCTTAACAACAAACTAACTAACTAACTATGAACATTTCAGTGAGTATGGGCGTTTCCCGGCATTGTAATGATTTGGTCATTATAAGTGATGATGGATGACCGGCAACCTTTGGACCACATGGAGCACCTCCATTGAACTCTTGGCCCTCTGCAAGAGCTCCTTCGGTTATATCTGTAGGTACCAATTTTGATTATAGGATAACCATATTTTGACAAGTCAAATATTGGGCCTGGAAAAGAATAAGCTGTCATTGTATGAAATATTGTATATTAAATAACTCTTAAAGGTGGTTGCATATTACTATAATAAACAAAATTTTATATAAAGTCTCATAATATTTAGGTTATAGTTACAAATTATGGTAAACAACATGTTATTTTTAGTGTAGTACCAAAACAAAGCCTGAGCTACAAAACTATACAAAAACTATACAAAAAGCCAATCTCATAAAAATGTCCTTAAGTGAAGAGTTCAATAAAACTAACATTAACTTTTACGTCGCACTCGCAACATCGCAATGCTTTTTTAGGTATTTTAATGAATATGCTTATTTTTCTTATATATAATTAATTTATTAACAGTGAAGATGCTGGCTCGACAGCCCTTGTTCTTCTTACTGCACATCCATTGTATTTTGTCGCGATCTGACTTGTGTTTCCTGCCTTGATAGTGGTGATAATAACGGTATTGCCCAATCGTCAGTACAGGTCTACCGAACTTGGTGAGACAGAATACCGCCTCTGGAAAAGTATAACATAAAATATTTTTTCTACATGAATAATATAAAGAAATAAATTGACAAAAATCAAAGAGTTTCAAATTATGATTTAAAAAAAGACAAAGCGTTAGTAAAACAGTTTCAATTTATTTTGCAAAACAGTTTATATCATACGGGCTATCGCTACATAATAATACAAAAAAAATATATTATGTTTAAACCTGTTGTGCCGCAGGAGTACGGTTGACTTAATTCGATTACCACTCAGAGAAATGAATTATTTACATTTCCTGGCGAAGACCGATATTAACCAATGCTACTCAACACATTGTCGCGAGAAATGGGCGGAAAGAGGCAAACGGAGTGTCTTAACACTTTTCCTCTTTTTCCTCTGCCTAACCTACTATATGCGTGATACAGCGTGAAGCTACTGTACGTAGCGTACGTACGTACTTTAATGTTTATGATTAAGGTTAGTTTTAATGATTTCGTTTTCAAATGTCATCAGAGAGGCCCTGCAACCTCGACTCCACTTGCTGCACACCCACTGAGCCTTCGGTCCTTTTGAACGACAGGACTTATTAAATCGATATTGATCAATAACAATTACAGGATTTCCGAATTTAGATAATGCGAAGACAGGTTCTGAAAAAAATGTACAAATATCTATTCAAGTTCCATATGTCTATATACTTCACGTTTCCAGTGCATATAAATTATGTACATATGTATGTATATTCTACAGATAAAACTCTACATAATAAAAAAACATATAAGAACTACATATATATATATATATATATATAATTAGCAACAAAAATGGTATTTTTATGATCATATCTGATGTTTGAGGAAAATAATACATATAATTTTTTTAAGTATAAAAATATTTAATAAGTATTGGAGTGATACAAAATTATATACTCAATTATGGTCTATTTAAAAAAAACACATAAAATATGTTTATTTTTAACTTAATATATCTAATAACAATTATCTTATAACCAAAATAAGATCATAATTATGAACAATGTATTTGTATATATTAGGTTTGGCCTTGTTGGCCAATCTATTCTCGAATAGAGTTTACGAGATGTCAATAGAATATAACAAAACGAATGAATGGTTGTGTATTCAAATTCCTTAATCTCCTTCCTGTAATTATAAGAATTATAATTGAATTGGATTATTGAAAACTACATGTAAATGATGACATCCTAGGTAGTTTCCTTGATTTTCACATACATATATCATGTATATATGGTTCCCAAAAGTAAATATGTCCGTATGTCTAACACAACACAATATTATTTTTAATGATTATGATTATTGTTGATCTTAATTATCTGGTCTTGTATACTGCTCAGCGAGGCCCTACACCCCATATGAGTTTTGCTGCAAACCCAAAAACATCTACCATTGTTCCGTTTGTAACTGCTGTGCCTGTAAAAACGGTAATTTCCTATTTCTATAATGGGCTTCCCTTGCCTAGACTCCGATAGAACGAATGCTGTAAAAATATTGGTAAAAGAATAAGTGATTTAATTAAAATTTATTGAATTTTAGTGTCTTAATATAAACTTATAATATTTGAAAATGTCCTTTTTCAATATATTATGATATTAAAATTGTTTATACCTTTAAATAACAAATAATTAAAAATCTAAAACTAATCAATTTCATACATTTATTTATATCAACTTACACGAATGACTTTAACAGTGTATAAAAACACTTGAATAATATAGTATTTAGATAACACACGAAGTTCTACGCCGTTTCACATATGATTATGATTATTGTTAATCTTTACAATTGTTGAATCTATAGAAGTGATTGACCCGCGACACCCGGAACACCATTTCACGCAGACCCAAAAGCATTTCGGATTTCCGATCTTGTAACTACTGTGCCTGTAAAATCGGTAATTCCCCATTTGTACCATAGGTCTGCCCGTTCGAGATGTAGTCATTACTACTTCTGAAAATAAACTTATAGAATCAAGTATTTTAAGCTTAAATTGCAATTAAATAAAACATACAATCACTAACTTATCAAAAAAAAGAAAACATATTGGTCATTACTGTTGGTCTACACTTTATATTTAGATTCCTTTTGAAAAATAAAATAAAGAGGCACTAAAAAAAATAAGAAATCAAAAACGGCCAAATTATGTTATGTGTTTAATTTGCAACTTTATGATAAATATATAAGTTGAGGAAAATATAAATAAATATTATTGACACTCATAATATTGCTTAATAAGTGATAAATTAAGTAACATTAAGTTTTTTTTATTAAAACTAGGTTCAAATCCCACGTTGAAATATAATTTCTAGCAACACATTTCAATTTAAACAATTTTTAGCTCTAATTAAAAAAAATTGTAAGTAATATTTACAAGTGCACAGTGTGTACACGCAATCACATTAATACTTTTTGCGTGGTGGGTAATAGACTCAACTACAGATTAAAACAAGGAAACATAAGGATTTAAAATTTTCTAAAGACTATTAATTATATTTATTACTATTAGATGATATAAATTAATTAAAATATTTACAAAGTAGTAAGCCTTTACTATTAAGATTTATAGGTACCTACTTACATATATACTAAGAAGAATCATTTATTACATTTTTATTTTAATATTATTCCATAATTTGACTAATTGTATAACAAAAGAAGTAAATCTGTATAATTTAAGCTTTTTTCTTATTGTTAAAAAAGTGTTCATAAATTTTTTATAAATATCTGTATGATGTGCAACTCAATATTTCAATTATTTTATTGATGTAACTGTTTACGACAAAAAAACAATGGAAGTTTTAAAAAAAAATCTTTTAAAGTGAAATATTAATTAACATTTATAATTTCATTTCTTCTCACTGGTGTCGAGGCAAAGCGTTGCAACGAGTTCTGCCACTCAACACGCAATGACTCCGGAAAGTGGGGAACGGATTGTCCTAACACTAGGTTCCCTCTGCCTACCCTGCTGTGTACGGGATGCAGCGTGAAGCTGATTTATTTATTTATTTTTAAATTAATTACACCTTAACTAATTTCAAACACAAACAATTAACAAACTATCAATGATTGTGAGATTTTGTATACGATATAGCCACCAGATCGCCGTTGACAGTGTTGATCGTCGCTACGGCCGCCCTACACAATCCTTTCCGCCATTTCTGACATCTCCATATTCGCTTAAAATTCTTCTCCTGATGTATATTATACTTGTAGTCACCGATCACGAGCAACGGCTTTCCTGCTCTCGACTTCGATAGTGATACTATAATAAAAAAAAAATAGATTATTTCATAATAATCTTAATTTGAATTATCTTGCCTACTTTAGTATGTGCATATGTGCTATTAAGAACTATTAAATAGAACTCTATATGTACTCTATAGGTTAACTGTAAGTAAATATCAATTAAATAACCCAACATTTTTATATAATCACAAAAATATATACAATATTTAGATATCATTAAACGTATACTAAACTCTCGGAGTATGTAAGTGCTCTTTTACATTGAATATGTCGTCTTCAATAGTGACGCACGAGCTGCGACACCCAGATCTCCACTTCACACATCGCCAGGTGGACTTGGGCCCTCTGGTGCTGTACAGGTTATACCTGTGCTCGCCTAATAAGATGACCGGCTTGCCGAATATCGATGTTGTAAACACTGGAGCTGGATAAAGTTAAAACATAAATTTTTTTAGAGGAATCTCTTTGGATGATTATGGAAGAATTTTCTAATATGTCAATTGAAAAATCAATTCTAATACGACATTATTGCAATGATGATACGTGTTTAAATTTTAAATGTTTATTAGCTAAATACATTGTATACATTAACTTTTTTATATATATTTTTAATTAAAGATTGTAGAAGAACCAGCTCATCTACGGCTGTATATGACTAGTTGTTACAGCCACCAATCATCGTTTTGAAGTCGAAATAATGACAGAGAGACAATGTCTTTGAGCGGTTTCTATCGCACCGCTTGCCATCCAATTTTCGAGACATCGTGTTAAAAGGCTGAACTCAACGCCACCTATCCCGGAATGGAAGTTTTCTGCTGTATCCGCTGCTACTGTATTCTCTTTAACGTTTAGCTACAGTAAATATGGAATTAAAAATGTTTACAAATTCTAATAATGATTATGTTGATTTCGTACAATAAGTATTCTATTTCTGTGTGTTTTCAATGAAGCTCTACATCCACAACTCCATTTGACACACACAAAGTAACCAAATTCGCCTCTTGTATTGCTGTGTTGATTGAATCTAAAACCACCGTATATAACAGCGGTTTTCCCAGATCTTGTAGTTGTAAAAATAACTGTAATAATAAGAGAATACGCTTAAAATTCACTGAATATCAAAATTTTATAATTTTATTTTTAATTCTAATTTTTATAGCAAGAATATTAGAAATAAATTAAACACTTTTGGAGCCAAGAGAACATGGAACATTCAAAACTTTTGACACTGGTGATACGAAAAAGTAAATAACTATTATTAGAAAAATTAAGCCTAAAACTACTTACATTTATTGTATTTATATAAATTTCTTAAAAAGATATTAAGATATAAAATTAAATAATCATACATACAACTATTTAATTTTATGAGACCAACACTTTTAATATGTTTTAAAAGTGGTCAAAATTTATCAATAAAAATAATAATACTATTAAATATTAAAAAATAGAAAGGAAATATATAATATACGTTTATTAACATAAATATTATGCTAATGATTGTGTTCACATTTATATTTTATGATGACGTCTTCAACGGTGATGATGACTGATCTGCATCCTCTTGAACAATTGCTACACACCCAACGCTTTTTAGGTCCCTTACTTTTCCTCTTTTCTAAACTAAAATTATAACGACCTACTTTGATCATTTGATTTCCATGTACAGACGTAATGAATTGGGGTCTATCTGAAATATCATCTGTATCGTTAATAAAAGTACTCAATTTTCTTTTTACGTTTAAATCGCGGTTTTAATACAATTCAATATAAACAGTTTTTGATATGTTATAAATTAATTATTATACATAAAAAGAAAAATATGTATTTTTCAAAAACATCAACTTTTTTCTGTGCATTGTCTATTTACTGCACCTCTTACAAGTGCATACTATCTTCGACGTACACCGACCGCAGACGTACTTGTTGCATTTATTACAGGTATACGCCGTCTTGTTTTTGTTGCAAAATCGTATTTGACAAGGTTTGCGTCCAAGGCTATCTTGCCCCTTTTGTGATTTATTTACTCGTATCGTTCTCTTCCTAATTTTCGATTTCTTTTTACATCTCTCTGGAGGTTTGTTATCGGCAACGTTTAAACTTTTATAGAAAATTTTCGAGTCATCTAGATAAAAAATAATTTTCTTTTTATACTTTATCACAATTCTCTTTATATAGTACAAAATACAAATAATTTTTTATATAATAATAGATATAAAACCTACATACATTACCTTCAATTTATGGACTCCAAGCTCATTCTCGTTATAAATGGATACATGTTAAAAATAATATTAAAACATTTCCAATGACATTAAATGTTTAGGATTTTTTTACTTTTATGCATTTATTCGTTTACAAGAAACATTTACAGCTCCAAAATATCTAGAAATATAACCGGATTTGACAGTCCTTCTGTGTAGAAGAACATAAACTTATTAGATTTTAATAATATTAAAAACAAAACAACAAAAAACAACAAGAACAAGTCAAAATATAAAATCACAATTTAGTGATTATGATCATGGTTTATTAGAATAATTTCATTCTCATAAGTGATGAGCGTTACTTTACAACCAGTTACTCTTCTCTTGCCACACTCCCATACTCCCTTTGGACCTCTACTCCTGCTACACAGGTTGTATCGGTAATTCCCGATTTCAATGACTGGTTTCCCTTTACGAGACGTCGTGAATTTTGCTTCTGTAACGGTAAATATTTAAATTAATTAAACAATTTCATTTTTTACTTCTACACTAACTATGCTTCTAATAATTAATGTAAAATATCCTTAGAAAAAATCGAATATTTCTTAACATTATTCTGAAATAAAATTAAAAGATATCAAGGTAAATGTTCTTGTATATTTATTTATTTTTCCATGTAAACTCTAATTTTGCTTCTGTAACGGTAAATATTTAAATTAATTAAACAATTTCATTTTTTACTTCTACACTAACTATGCTTCTAATAATTAATGTAAAATATCCTTAGAAAAAATCGAATATTTCTTAACATTATTCTGAAATAAAATTAAAAGATATCAAGGTAAATGTTCTTGTATATTTATCTATTTTTCCATGTAAAATCTTATTATACAGAAATCGTTAATCACATTTAAAATAAAAATGAAAAGCCGATAAAGTTATTAATATTATTATTAATATAATTTTCTTAAAACATTCACAATTTCACATTTTTTCGTTCCTGTGACACATTTCAATGTGTATGGTTATGTTTTATTGAAATGATTACATTATCGAAGGTAGTTAGTGAAGCTCGGCATCCGTAACGCCATTTGTAGCACAACCAGAACACTTTGGGCCCCTTACATCTGCTGTGCTTGTTGAATCGATGATCACCAATCAATATGACGGGCCTCCCACACCGCGAGACCCCATATACGGCTCCTATATAAAATTGTTAAAATCTCTTAAAATCACTATAAGCCCGAATTTCTTGTGTGATTTTATAAAATTAATAGATCAAGGTACAACAACTTTCACATTATCTTCTTGTTGCGCGGGGCAGTTCCGCTACGTTCAAAATTTTAATACGTTTTCTAAATAAATAACAAATAATTATTATATTTTCTTGAGATTATTTCATTATCAAAGCTACGGAGAAAGTAAAACAGTCAATTACTTATAAATTTTAATTTTAGTAAAATGAAAAATCTGTTACCATTTATCTTTTTATTTTCAAATTATTAACAATTTCACATTTAATACTTCCTATATAATATTTCAATGTGTATGATTATCTTTTATCAAAATTATCTCATTATTGAAGGTCGTTATTGAGGCTCTACATCCGTAACACCATTTGGAGCACATCCAAAAAACTTTAGGTCCTTTACATCTACTGTGCTTGTTGTATCGATGTCTTCCAAACACTATGACCGGCTTCCCACATCGAGAGACCCCGTACACGGGCTCTAAACAAATTGTTGTAATAGAACAAATTTTTTATTATGTTTTATTATATATAATATATTAATAAATATATATTAATAAACAATTACGATAATATTTATTATTGTAATTGTTTATTCATATATAGTGATAAAGTTCAAACTTAACGCTTCATGCCGAGCCTTTTGGACACTGTCCAAGTACTTAATCAAAAATATAATTCACACTCAATGTTGATGTTTTATATACATAATATATGATATAAATTCAAAAACTTCTATTATTTAAATTATCTAAAACTGGCTTTACTTGCTTAATTAAGTGAAATTCAAAATATTTTTAATATCTTTAATTCACTATAAACGCAAATTATACAATAATAAATATACCAAACATATTTGAGACTTAACTTTGTAACAAGAAAAGACAAAATGGTGTGATCGCAGGTTCTAAGTTCCTTGTAACGCTATAGGCCTGACGACTTCACGAACAACCAATGGAAACGCCTCCCGTAACGGGAGCTCAACTTGTTCAATATTATACCTCGCGTTTGATCTACGTGACAGTCGTGACGCAATGGCACAGCCCGTGGATTGTAAACGATAACGACGCTTATGGATTCAATTCCCACTTGAGGAAATGACTCATTTGATATTTTGAATCCCTCGCTCTGGTAACAAACACAAAACGCGACGCTGAGTTACACAACGCACTACGCATTGCCTCGAAAATTCAGCAGAATGGGGAACACAGAATATCTTAGCATTAGGTTCCCTCTGTCTACCGATACATGCGGGGTACAGAGTGAAGGTAAAATAAAAAATTCATATATTGAAAAAGGTAAAGTTCACGACTAATGACAATGATCATTATTAATTTTCACGATAACATTATCTAACGTTGTTATAGTCGCTCGACATCCATAAGATTTACACGAACAACGCCAAAGCGCTTTTAAGCCGTTGCTCCTGTGGTACTTGTTGTATCGATACTTTCCCATTTCAATCACCGGCTTTCCGAATCTAGATGTTTTGAATACTGGTTCTGGAATTAATTAAAATATTTATAAATTTTATACTTAAATGTTTATATTATGTATGTATCTACGTAAATAAATGAGAGACACTGCGTCGAGTGGGACTCGGATCGAACTCACTATCGCGTCTATTATGAGGCGTCCCACTAAAGCCCACTGCGCCACAATGGCCTAAGAGCTAAATAAGTGTAAATTAAAAAACACTGTACAAGTATATGATTTTTATCAACAACGAACACATTTACAATATAATAAATATAACGTATCGTTAACCTATTATGTAGAAATTATGAAAACAATTTAGATTTATAAGTATGATAATAACGTTCTGATACAGTTACAAAATATCTTCTACTCTCAAATACAAAAGAATCTCTACTTTTTATAAAGTATAAAGAATATTCCAATATAATAAATGTTAAAATCCATACATTTATAGTAGTTTTTTGAACAAAAAAAATGCAGTTTGAAGTATTTTCTCATTACCCTGATCGTCCTGACAAAGACATGCTCGGTGGTCGGTAATTTGCCAAAATATCGTTCCAAAATTTTCTTACTTTGACAAGATTCCAATTTCCAAAAAAAAACATAATTTAATAAAAATATTTAATTTTAAGTTAAAATATTGAGTCAAATCAGGTTCACGCTGTATCCCGAACACAGTAGAATAGACAAAGGGAACCTAGTGTTAAGACACTCCATTCCCAATTTTCTGCCGAATTCTGGAGGCATTGCGTGTTGAGTGGCAGAGCTCAGCACCGAACTTTGCCTCAACACCAGGGCGAAGAAAATGGAAATATAAATTTAAGTTTCATCGCCTCGAGTGGGGATCGAACCCACACCCAGTTGGTTTTACAGTGACACTTTGTGCCACTGCACCACGACTGGCCTCGTAATTCACATTTTTTTATATAAAAATATTTAAAAAATATGAAATACGATACGACGAAACACCTTATGTTTTCAATCTTACCAGATATACCACGTGCACTGCATGACATGATGGAAAGTTAATGGAAAAAAAAATAAAAATAAAAACGACACAAAAATTAATGATTATGACAATTATTTAATTGTACAACTTCATCCTCAATAGTAGTGAGTGTTGCTTTACATCCGTTGGACGATCTCGAACATTTCCACTTTCCTTTGATTCCTTTATATTTACAATATTTGTTAAAACGGTATCCACCAACAAGTATCACTGGTTGGCCAAACCTCGATGTAGTAAATGTAACTGAAATAAAACAATACATCGGTTTATCTATATGTTTCACTTTTAGGCTTTGCTTGCTGAGTGACGGCGGGCGACACATCGACGAAACTAATGGAATTAGGATATTGAAATTTGGTAATGTAGGGAGTGTAGAGGAGCACTAAAAGAGGATTTCTCGAAAAAACGAGATTTTTCTTTTAACAGCTTAAAGTTGACGCAATTAAAGTCGCGGGAGTCGACTCGTAGTTTTAATAAAACCAAACATACCAAATGAATGAATAATCATATTTCTTTAAAACATGTCATACAAACGTTTACAATATAACGATTACAGACATTGTATAAAAATATTACAAAGCGAATCACAAAATAAATAAAATTAGATTTAGTAAGAATAAATTACTTTCAAATATTATTTATTCCAATTAATGTAAAATATAAATTAAATTAGGTTCACGCTATATCCCGCACACAGCAGGGTAGGCAGAGGGAACCTAGTGTTGAGACACTCCGTTCCCACTTTCTGCGGAATTTTGGAGGCATTGCGTGTTGAGTGGCAGAACTCAACGCCGCGCTTTGCCTGAACGAAAAATATAGGTGTTGTTAATTAAATAATATACCAATAAACTCTGTTACTATGAATATCGTAGAGTACTGATAACTGAAGTAGGGCGGAAAATAGAGAAAAAACCGTCAACAATATCTTTGGTAAATGCAGCAAAAAGGTACATTGTACACAATGCATGTGCAGAAATAAAAAGAATTACAAATATTTTTAGTGGTTACACAAAAAAAAAAAGAATTCAATAATAACAAAAAAAATCTTCAAAACACGATCGAATTTTTAATGATTATGAAAGTTATTTTGTTGTACCACAACATCATCGAAGGTCGTGAGTGTTGCTTTGCATCCTATTGACTTCCTGGAACACTTCCACAGACCCCTGGCTCGTCCTTTGTATTTGCAATATTTATTGAATCGATACCGCCCGAGGAGTATCACTGGTTGACCGCACCTCGACGTTGTATATATAACGGCTATAAAACAATAAATATAAAAGTACACATAATATATGTTCTGAATTTTAAAAAATCTGGTTTACTCTGTATCTGTAAGGTGGGCATACGGAACCTAGTGTCAAGACAGTCCGTTCCCTACTTTGAGCAGCGGAACTCAACGCCCCGTTTTGCCTCTATGCCAGGACAAAGAAATAGAAATATGAATTTAGAAAAATAGTCCAGTCGCGTTCACAGTCACAATGGGTGCCCCTTCGCCACGACTGGCCTCGTATATGATCTGCTTACAAAAAAAAGGTGTGTAATAACATATAACTTAAATAACATACATGAAGGTACCTAAAAAACGCGATTATTTCATCATCAGATTTGATGGTGTACATGTTCAGTTGGCTGTCAATTCTTGGTGGAGCTATTGACGTGATCTGACCGTGATACATGATATGAACCTGATCATCTAATCTGAAGACCTAGATACCTTATACCGACGAATGAGCGCAGTTTCCAGCTAACTAATTTGTTATACTATTCTGTTTGTTAAGTTATTCATATAACATATATAAGTAATATTACAAAAGTAATCGATTAAAAAATAAAACTTAATTATTGTTGTCAACACAAAAAGAGATTTAATTTGAATATTTTAATTTTTAAATTTCTACAAAATACAGATTATTTTAGAAATTGGATTATATTCGTCAAAATACGGTCAACTATTATTATTATTATTTAAATTATACCTCAATTACTAAGATAAAAGTCTTCGTCCAGGCCCACCACGCCACATAAAATTTGCTTTCTATTGATATTTACAAAGTATAGTTCCAATTCCTTATAACAGAAACATATTATATGTAGGAAATAATCACAGATTCTGCCACTTTATAAATAGCTTACTAGACGGCAGGGTAGGCAGAGGGAATCTAGTGCTAAGACAGTTTTTTCCACTCGAGTAAATTCTTTAAATTCGAAACTTAACACCGCGCTTTATATTACTGAACGTTGTAAACGAAAATGGAAATGTTCATTTCGTTAAAAATTCAAAAGGCTCAAAGTGTGACTGTAAACGCGTCAGGTTCGTTTCCCACTCGAGGAAATAAAATATTTAATATATCCATTTTCTTCACTCGTATCGAGACAAAGCGCGGCGTTGAGTTCGGAGATATATATGCGAAAAATGGGGATCGGAGTGTGTTAACCCTTGGTTCCCCCTGCCTACCCTGCTGTGTCCAGCATACAGCGTGACGTCAAATGAGAAACAAATTCTAATGATTATGAACATTAGTTTGATGTACAACAATATTGTCGACAGTGGTGAGTGTCGCTCTACATCCTAGCGACTTCCGGGAACATTTCCACAGTCCTTTGATTTGCCCCTTGTATTTGCAACTTTTATTGAAACGATATCCCCCAAGTAGTATCACTGGTTTACCATATCTCGATGTTGTATATGTTACTGGAACAAAACCATATCTCGATGTATAATTTTAATAAAAGTAAATGATATTATTGAAGGAGTTATCATACATGATAAGCATAAGCGTGTAATCAATATGTAACTTATACCTTATAATATTTAAAAATAATTTAAGGGAAAAATATTAATAGATAAAAATTGTGATAAGGAATTTTATTAAACATGACGTACGACTTTTAACAAAGACCGATACCTAGGTATAACCGACACGGTAAATTAAAACCAAATATATTTTTTTTAGCTTCTCACTGTAATTGTAGCCCTCTACAATTATCTAACTAAAATGTCAAACATACTTATGAAAACGAGAAGAAAATGTATAAAAATTTGAATGTAGCGAGATTTGAACCCGTGCGTGCCTCTTTAGAAATCGATATGTTAAGACACTTAAGTTAGTGATTGTGTTTATTATTGAATTTAATAAATTCACCGTCTATAGTGATGACGGCGGCTCGACAGCCATTGCGTGATGCGTTTGCGCAATTCCATTTCACTTTAAGTATTAACCACCTAGTAGTAAAAGTGGGTTCCCGTAACGGGTGGTACCGTATTTTAATTCTGGGAACAGAAAAACATTAAAGTCTATAGTTAAAAAAAATTGAAACCTTAATCATTTAAAACGTATAAAAATTAAAGACAAAATAATAAAACTTCACTTTTGCACTATATAGTAGAGTAGAAACAAAAAAGGAAATTGTAATAATTTATTTATCACTCAATACTAAATACCTTCATTATATAACATAAATCGTGCAAACTTATTTACAACTTATCATATAATTAGAACAGAAAAATAAATACATTAAAAAAATCTCAATGGTTATGTTCCCGATTTTGACATATAATTTGGTCATCAAAAGTTGTTAGAGTTGCTCTGCAGCATTTCAGCGACATCTTCGAGCACACCCACTTGGCCTTTCGCCCCTTACTCCTACAGTACTTGTGAAACCGATAGGGACCCATTAGAATCATAGGGTTCCCGTTTCGCGTTGTCGAGAATACAGCTAGAAAACACAATATTAATTTACTTAAATAATATTATTTGTATCATTATTAATTGTTCTTAAAATCACTGATTAAACATAACTTTTAACATTCTCATCTCAATAACGATAAATAAAACGAATATATAATGTATGTGGCCTTCATTTATTTTGAAAACTTCATTTTTCATAGTGTGTATTGTGGCTGGACAGCCTCGACTCTTCTGGGAACATCGCCATCTTGCTACGAGGCCTTTAGAGCCAACTCTGTTATATCTATATTGTCCTAAAATAATTACAGGGTGTCCGAAACGCGAATGAGTGAACACAGCATCTGTAAAATAGTAATTTTACTTTAATAAATACAACTGACATATTAAATAATTCAGTGAGTGAAGGATGTGGATTAAATTTTATTATTTTTTATCATTTTTTTATCAGCTTCACGCTGTATCCCGCAAGAAATGTAAATATACATTTATTAATTTACAGTCACACTTTATGCCCCCCTCCACGACTGGCCTTATTCATCTAATAACGCGTCCGACTAACAAGCGGCCAAACGCTACTAAATGATGACTAGTAAAGAAATCGAATAGAAAATATAAGCCGTAGATTTAGTTATTTTTCTAACGTTGAAGTGAATAATGATAGATATATTTAGTTTAGAAAACTTAAAATAAGAATCAAATACAAGTTTCTTACCAAAGCCCCCAACTTCAGCCTTCGTAACTGACACAAGTGAAAGTTAAGATACAGTTAAGTACAGCATGAAACTAAAAATATATATATAAAAATATATTCATTAAATAATTTATTTCCTTACAACTAATGATTATGTGGTTTACATTGTATTATTTCATTTTCCACCGTGATCAAAGTAGATGAGCATCCAGAGTGGACTTTCACGCATATCCACCTTCTTCTTCTCTTATCCTTACTCCCGCTCCACAAATTAAATCGATAATTGCCGATCTGGATGACGGGTCTGCCGTTTCTCGTTGTTAAAATCTCTGCAACTATAAATAATTGCTTAGATTTTAAAAAGTTTAAGCGTTTATTTTATAGAATATAATAACTGATTTATTGAACTATAAAAGTTTTGAGCATAGTGCAAAATAAATAAAAAATATCTTAATTATTCTCTAAATAATTATATGAGCAAGTCTTTCCGTTATTTGTTCGTATAAATAGAATTGGTATGTCCGTCTGTAATTTCAAAATAACTTTTAAATACATATTTATTCACGATACTAAGCAAAATATTTTAAATGATTTGTCTGTCTTTCTGTTTGTCGAGACTCATCTCCGGAAGTGCTGACTAGTCTTTTATGGGACTTAAACTGGAAGATAGAAATTGTGAAGCCACATATAGGCGTCTAAAAGTATACATATAAAAGTATTCGATTTTGAGATACCCGCGAGATCAGGATTTAAACCGGGAAAACGGCTTTATCGCGAACAAATCAATGATTTTTCTATAAAATACGACAATTTTTGCTACTAAAAACAAATAAAATTCTAAAAGGTTTAAATAAAATTTTATTTAGTGTACTAACATAAGCCACAAGCATCCAATTATTCTAACCTGCACCCAACCCAACCAATTTTTCGCCAAATACCCTAAAATAGTAGTAAAAACATAATCGTACGTAAAGTTAAAGCGGACGAAGCCGTGAGCGGACCGCTAGCTCGATATAAAATCACGTAATTACTTAAAATAAAATTTCATTTTTTTTTGTGAATGCTGAGAATACATTTTATGCAGGTATACATACATATGTATTTATTTTAAATAAACAAAAGGGATGTGTGTAACACTTGAGGTGACACAAAAACATTGCCAGAATATTAACATTATGCCATGTTCTAACTTAAACCAGCATATAAATATTGACGTGAAGTCTGTTAAAATGTATGTTTATTCAATAACCAATAAAATTATTAGATATTTGATTTGATATTAGACTATTTGTAACTATTACGTAAATTAATTATATAAATCATTATATTTTCATTAATATACTAAAAAAAATATATAATAAATTAAATAATAACATAATTTATAATAATCATATAAGATATCAATATAATAATCTATAAATATCTCGTTGTCTCGTATAAATTTATCTGACCAGACTACAAGAATGTACATTATTGCAGGATACGATCATGTTGGAGTAAGTGATTATTTTCGCATGGCATCCTTTATGTGCGCGTACGCACACCCACCTCACCCGCCGGCCTTCACTGTCTGAGTATTTCTTATTAAAACGATGAGATCCTATCAAAATCACTGGTTGACCGTACCTTGAAGTGCTAAGTACAGCTCCTGAAAATTAGAGAAAATATAAAATTTTCTATTAGATTAGATATTTTCCAAATATATTTGTATACATTAGTTTACTTTCTTTTATATACCAGTATAGGTACTGCTCAATATTATAAAATTTGAACTTTACCTTAATAATTTGAATTTATTCAATTATTTTTAAATAATTTTAATACATAACATTCCGGGGTAACATTCAAATTTTTATATGTTCACACAAAGTACTTATCAACTATCAAGTCTATTTAAATAAAATAAGCATGTTTTATAAAAATAATACTTTTATTTACATATTAGTTAAAACTTAAAAAAATTAAATTAGACCTTCCTATCTAAATAATTACCTAAAACTTTAAGTAACATAACTTAATTGCATTAATAATATTATATTGTGCATTTGATGCAATAGTAAAAAATAATAATAATAATAATGTAGAGGCCGTCGTGTCGCTGGACCACAAGCGTGAGATTGTAGACGCGACTGCTATGGGTTTGATTTCCACTGAGAAGAGTTAAATATTTAATATTATCATTTTCACATGTGGTGCACGTTATAGTGTGTGTAGAGGGAACCTCAATAGTGTGTGTAGAGGGAACCTCAATTAACAAGTCACTTGTTTTCATTTTACGCTCACTTGAAGACAATAGCGCAATTTTCTTAGAAACGGAAGAAAAATTATACTTTGCGAGTCTTGAACCCACGCCTTTTACAAGCGCACAAGCGAATTATGCCAATCGAGTTCCAAATCAAATTCAAATTCTTATACATTTCAATATGTTTTCCTCTCTAAGTGTGCACTCTTCTTGTATCAGGACAAAATTAGCTTCACGCTATATCCCAATAAGGTAGGCAAAGGGGACCTAGTGTTAAGACACTCCGTCTCCCACTTTCTGCCAAATTCTGTAAGATTGCGTGTTGAGTGGCGGAACTCAACGTCGCGCTTTACATATAATTTAAATAAATATTTAATTTTTTATTTAATTTTTTAAATAAATATTTAATTATAATTTTAATTTAAGTGGCGATCGAACCCACAATCAGTCGCGTTTACAGTCACACGTTGTGCCGCTGCGCGTGCGCACGACTAGCCTGAAAAACAATAATAACTATAAACTTGTAAAATAAAACATTTCGATACATTAGAATCAGTGATTATGTACATTATTAATTTTAATAATCTCTTGATCGAGCGTCATTATTTTCGCTTTACATCCCTTCTGGTCGTTGTTACAAATCCATCGCCTTTTAGGACCCTTGCCGCCTGTACCTCTTCTAAATCTATAATGGCCTATTTGTATCACAAGGTTCCCAGAACGCGATAGTAGAAACTGGGGACCTGAAACAGTGGCCAAAATTAATTAATTGAATATAACGTAAAAAACAATATTTGATTTTTATATTTTATAGGTATAAAATATAAGGCCGTCGTGGAACAGCGACTGAGCGTATGTGAACGCGACGGCACGAAGTGTGACTGTAAAACCGACTGGTTGTGGGTTCGATCCCCACTCGAGGCTAAGCGCGGCGGTGAGTTTTGCCACTCAACACACAACGCCTCCAGAATTCGGCAGAAAGTGGGGAACGGAGCGTCTTAACACTAGTTTTCTCTGCCTACCCAGCTGTGTGCAGGATAAAGCGTGAAGCTGATTTATTTGATTTATTTTATTTTAATTTTTAAGTTATTGTATATTATTGTTTGACTTAACACGCAATGCCTCCAAAACTCGGTGGAAAATGGTGAACGGAGTGTCTCAACATTAGGTTCCCTCTGCCTACCCTGCTATGTGCGGGAGACAGCGTGAAGCTGATCTGATATGATTTTGATTGTTTAAGTATAAGGTTACGTGTAAGAGATTACTAATAGCGATTAAGTGGCCTTTGCATGTTACAGCTACAATATAGTGTTAAAATGAATGGAACATTTTAAATAAATTTAATTTAATAATAAAATAAACCAAATCCTACAATAAATTACATTGAAGTAATTATATTATAAGTTATTAAAGACCCATGATTCCAACTATCTTAGAGATATTGTGCTTAAACCTAACAATACGTTTTCTCATAAACATCTCAAAAAACTTAAACTTCTTAAAATTTTATATTTTACAAGTCAATTGTTAACCGTCTTCATAAAAGGAAGAGGTTCTACGATCGACACATATATTTTTTATGTATAACCCATCGATTTTACTTTTATATGTATACCGATTTAAAAATATATTTATTTATATTTTCTATTTGAAAATTTTTGAAATTCGTATTGCCACCAACGCGAGAAGCTAAAAAACCTTCCATTTTTTTTATTTAATTTTGTTAGATTTGCTTATTCCACATATAAAAATGAAATCAAGATATACACAATTGTATTTTAAAAAAAAAACATAAAAACATCAACCAAAAATTTAAAAAGCGGGCATTGAACCCGCTAACCAATGTCAAACTAATGTTCATGGATCACTTTGCAGACAACAATCTTATTATTAACAGTAACAATTTTCGCCTTGCAGCCCAAATAATCATAGTTGCATATCCAATGTAACCGCGGGCCGATCCTGTTGCCGCGTATCCTGAACTTGTAGTTGTCCATCAATATCAACGGGTTTCCGAATCGGGATCTGACAAATACAGGCGTCTCAAAACTACCTGTAATTAAATGTTATTCAATTAATTGAAAGTTATATATAAAGTATATTGTTAACCATTTATGAAATAATAAGAATAAAGTAAAACAAAAAAAATAAATATTTATATTTTTTATTCAAATATTCAAGATCAAATAAATTTTATAATAAAATAAACCAAATCCTACAAAAGTAACATTGAATTAATTATATTATAAGTAATAAAAGACCCATGATTCCAATATCTTAAAGATATTGTGCCTAAACCTTACAATACGTTTTCTCATAAGCATCTCAAAAAACTTGAACTTCATAAAATTTTATATTTTACAAGTCAATTTTTAACCGTCTTCATAAAAGGAAGAGGTTCTATGATCGACACACATATTTTTTATGTATAACCATCGGTTTTACTTTTATATGTATACCGATTTAAAAATATATTTATTTATATTTTCTATTTGAAAATTTTTAAAATTCATATTGCCACCAAGTCAAGAAGTTTATTTTTTTACAAAAACCACATATTTGTTAAAAAAACCTTTCAATTATTTTTTTATTTAATTTTGTTATATTTGCTTATTCCACACATAAAGATGAAATCAAGATATACTTGTATTTAAAAAAAACAAAAACATTAGCTAAAAATTTGAAAAGCAGGCATTGAACCCGCTAACCAATGTCAAATTTATGGTTATGGATCTCTCTGAACACAACAATCTTATTATTAAAAGTAACAATTTTCGCCTTGCAGCCCAAATTGTCATAGTTGCATATCCAATGTTTCCGCGGGCCGATCCTGTTGCCGGACATCCTGAACTTGTGGTTGTTCATCATTATCAACGGGTTTCCAAATCTGGATCTGACAAATATAGGCGTCTCGAAACAACCTGTAATTAAATGTTATTCAATTAATTGAAAGTTGTAGTATATTGTTAACCATTTATGTAAATAATAAGAATAAAATAAAACAAAAAAATATATATTTATATTTTTTATTTTAAATATTTTTTTACTTATATTCAAATAGATGACCTGGTTTCAAGAATTACAGATACAATGGCTAGGAAGTAAAGACGAATATCAAACAGTAATATATTTAACCTAACTCAATCTTCCAGTCGTGGCGCAGGGGCACTAGCGTGTGACTATGAACGCGACAGTTCGTTGGTTTGATTTCCACTCGACAAAACGAAATATTTTCTATTTTCATTTCTTAGCTCTGGTGTTGAGACAAATCGCGGCGTTCAGTTCGGCCACTCAAGACGCAAGGCCTCCAGAGTGGCGGAAAATGGGGAACAGAGTGTCACAACACTAGCTTCCCTCTATCTACCCAGCTTTGTGTGAAAAAATCTCTTTCAAAAAATCAATCTTCATCATCCTCAAATCAGGTATAAACAAAGTTATTGAAATAAAACACATGAAGTATGATATATTTATATATTATCTATCTGTGTAACTATGTACATTTTATAGGTCACGTATTACGTTAACATTATTAGATATTTAATTTGCTTATCTGATGTATTTAATGCAACAGTATTTATGATTTGACTTCAGTTGATTAAAAGTTCTGGTTTTTTGTTTCAATTGTTGTAGCCATCGCCCGTTGCACAATAAGACAACGTCTGACTGTAAACGCAATGGTTCTGAGTTCGATCCCAGCTCGAGGAATGATAATATTAAACAAAAAACCCTTCCCCTAAATCGCGACATTGGAGTTCTGCCAAATATGTGGAATTAGGTGTTTTAACATTGGGTTCCCACTATCTACTATGCTTCACATGAGATACAGTGAGCGTGAAGCATCTCTTGAGTTATAAAATTGATTTGAAATGATTTAGACGTGATTATGATTGTTATTGTAATATATAATTTCGTCATCAACAGTCCATATCTTCGACCGGCACCCCTTGTTGTCAGAGTTGCATATCCACCTGGCCCGGGGGCCTCTACTGCCACTCCACTTCCTAAACTTGTAACCTCCTATCTGTATCATCGGATTTCCGGAACGAGATTTTGTATATATTGCTCCTATAACGAGAATTTAATAATAATACTTTTGACAAATAATTCTTTTATTTATAACCATAAAATGTTGTTGTTGTGTCTATTGAATGTTATTTTATTTATAATTGATCAGTTTTTAATTATAATGTTTGCAGCCCTTGAATGCCCATATACGTTCACATAATTATATAAGTTAAATATTAACAACAATTTTTACAGATAATAAAATTCAGTGCAAATTATTAAATTTCATAGATTTTTTTTATTAGGTATGTGCAACTATATAATTCGCATATCAAAAGTAAATCTAAATCCATCAGTGGGTAAACGGTAAGGATAAACTTCAACATCATTTTAGAAATCTTTATTTCCAAGAATATTATTATGCACTTAGCCTTATATAATAACAGAGCCTCAGTGATTATGATCATCTTTATAATATACAAGTTCATTGTCAACGATCCACAGCTTTGCTCTACATCCTTTTTGGTCATGATTACAAATCCACCTCGACTTGGCTCCACTGTAGCTGTGCTTCCTAAATTTATATTTACCTAACTGCACCATGACGTTACCGTATCGCGAATTAATAAACTTTAAGCCTGTAACAGAAATACTTAACAATGTCTAAATAATCTACATAAAAAGCGTGTAGAGCAAAACTAACTAATAAAGAATAACATAAATTAAGTAAAGAAACACATTTGATATATTTACGTAATATTTTATTCAACAAATCACTCGTTCAGTCGTTTCACATACCTATATAATTTAATCTTCAGCATATAGACATATGCATATATTACAAATCATCTCTTTTTATTATTATATACAAAATTTATTATATCATTCTAAAACAACAACGTTCGGCACTATAAACAACGTACGTAACATTATAGAGCCATTATAAATATTTAAATAAAAGCCTTGAATTAGCTAAATTTAATGAAATACAGTTTATCAATGATTGTGGACATTAAACATGCTAATGATGGAGTCTTCGTAGGTGTAGATCTTGGCTCTACAGCCTCCGTGGTCTCTGGTGCAGACCCATCGAGCCTTATCACCTTTACTGCCACTCCAACGGTTGAACCTGTACGGGCCTAATTGTATCGCAGGTTTTCCATACCGCGATTTCACGAACATAGGAACTAAAACTATAAGTACAGATTATTAGACATTTATATATTTAATTTGTTGTCTATGGATGTTTATTAGAACTGTAAGCTTACAATGAAATCTCAATAAATGTTTTACACTCGTTTATTTAATTGAAAAAAAAAGAAAATACTCAAACATTCTAAATTAACGGAAAAAATAGTTTGAAATTTTTCAATTTAGATTTCACAAGCAATAAAACAGTAACATGTGAAACCTGTAGGAAATTTACATGTAAAATGTTAGATATAATATCATAAATACTGCAATATTTAAATGTAGGAAACATAATATAAGGAAACATTTAGAAAACTTACTACAAGAAGGAACAATTACTATATATTATAATATTATAGAAAAAAAAATGTAAGCTTTTAATGATTATGTTCATCATTAATTTTGATGATTTCTCCTTCAATCGTCCACAGATTTGCCAAACAGCCAGAGTTATTTCTGTTGCAGATCCATCGAATCTTGGCCCCCTTGCTGCCGGACCATCTGCGATATCTGTACTTACCGATTTGGATGACGGGGTTACCGTTACGGGACAACGCGTAAACCGCACTTTCTGAAATAATCAATTAATATTGTTTTTTTTTACAACTCCACGCTGTTTCGACGTATAACTGGGGGGATCGTGAGGATTTGGAGTAGAAACACTCAGATCCCCACCTTCAGGATTATTTTAGAAATAAGCGGACTATAACGCTGCGCTTTTTTTAACTTAGCGGAGAACTGAAAATTATTTAAATTTTATAGTTTCTCCGAGTGAGACTCTACCATCGCGAGTCCTTTAAAATAAATAATATGCAGCATATATTATATAATATAACCGAATGATCTTTGAGCTCCGCTTTCTGTCGTATAATCATATTTATACGCCTGGAAAGTGGAAAATAAATAATAAATGTTCTTGTGAAACTATAGTACTTTTTATTATAAAGAAGACAGAGAATAGTAAAAATAACGTTTTATCATATCTCAAAAATATATTTCTATATCTTATACCACACAATAATTTTACAAAAAAAAAAAAACAGCTTATCGCTGTATCCCGCACACAGCAGGCAGGTAACCTAGTGTTAAGACACTCTGTTCTCCTTTTTTTCGCCAAATTTTAGAGGCATTGTGTGTTGAGTAGCGGAACTCAACGCCGGGCTTCGCGTCGACCGACACCAGAGCGACGAAATGAAAGGATAATTTTGTATAAACATTTCATTTCTTTGAGTGGGGATCGATATGACAACCAGTCGCCGCAGTTATTTATAGTCACACACATGTGCCACTGCGCCACGACGGGCCTAAATTTAATTTCCACTATATATTAAAATACATTTAACTTAAATATTAAATATTAATGGTTATGTTCATGTCGAAACGTTATAATCTCATCATTTATAGTCATAATCGAAGCGCGACATCCAGATCCGGCTTTTACACAAGGCCACCGGGCCTTGACGCCCTTCGAGCCACACCACTTGTTGTACCTATATGCTCCTATCTGAATCACAGGCTTTCCAAATCTGGAGGTCGTGAAAATGGCCGTCTCAGACGATAAACCTGGAATTTGAAATGATTGTGCTAATTTTAAAATATATTATGAAAAAATTATGATTTATCATAATCAATATTTACTTTACAAACGACGTGTATAAAAATAGAGTAATAAAACATATAATCTTAATTTAAATTTTATTTTTAACAAAAATTTTCTAGACTAATTCTTATAATTAATGTCTTTGAAAAACTTAAACTAAATTTAAATGTAACATTTCCCATATAAATAAAATTTATGAATATAGTAAATAATTGTACTAAATTAATTATTTACCTTCATAAGACAGCATGCAATGTCCAAAATAAGTATCAATTATGCTTCTCGAGTACACGATAAAGCCATTACTTTGTAATAAAATACAAAAAAACGTAAATGACAACACTATTTAAATTACCGCTTTGATACTTTTTTTCTTTAGATATCAACTTTATTGTATTTTTTAGTATTGTTATTTTAATGTGAAAGATATTTTACTGACACCACCATGAAACAGTTGTAAAAAATAAAACACAAAAATTCCCTTATTATTAGGAAAAGCCTGTAAATGTCGAATTATTAAAAGGAACAAATATAAAGAAGTGGTTTTAAATTGAAACAGATCCATAATATTCGCTTTCAGGAAGTTATTTAATAAACGTTAATCTTTTTTCACAGAGCAAAACTGACCAATTTTCGAAAATGCATGTTCGGTGGTGGAATGCTATGCCGCGGGTTATCAAACATAACGGTAAATTTAAATATGTATATTAAATTTGACCATTTGTCTCTTACCACCACTTCTTTATACTCAGACACATTTACACACGACGGCATCTAAATACCTTTATAAGTATAATAAACTAATGATTGTGTTCATGACAGAATTGTACAATTTCATCGTCGATAGTAAGAAGGCAGGCTCGGCAGCCAGTACCAATTTTGACACACGACCATCTCCCCCTGGATCCTTTGTAATCACTTCGTTTATTATATCTATATGTTCCTATTAGAATTACTGGTTTTCCATACTTGGATGTTGTAAAGACTGCGTTTTCCGCTGACAACTCTATAAATTATAAAACATGATAATATTAAGAAATTACTAGGTTAATTTAATTAGATCAATAAAAAAATTCTAATGTACTCCGTATACAACCAAATAAAACTTGGAAATGGAAATGATGAATTTATTTATTGGTAGAAAGTAACAGTCTTATTAAAAGCAAGAACATAAAGATACGTCTCATTTAGGCACAGTGTATTTATGCAGAATGAAAACATTCAAAACATTCTTTTCCCACACACAAAGTTTTCTTACACTTCTTGCATTGCCAACGTGCTTTTTTATGGCACACGGCACACCGCAGCTGGTGGGGGAGTTTTTTGGGATAATGACCTACCCCATCATACTTCGAACTCGGCACCACAGAAGCTGTCGGAAACAAATTTTCTTTTAGCCATAATTTTTAAATGTTACCTTTTGAAAAAAATACGAATAATTTGTCTATGTTGTTTCCAATGGTTTGGAGCATTGTATAGAATAAAATTTTAAAAATTCAGCTTCACGCTGTATCCCGCACACAGCGGGGTAGGCAGAGGGAACCTAGTGTTAAGTTAAGTTAAGTTAAGTTAACGTTCCCTACTTTTTGCAGAGTTCTGGGGAATTGCCTGTTGAGTGGCGGACTTCAACGCCGCGCTTTACCTTAAAACCAGAGCGAAAAAATGAAAATATAAATGCAAGTAAATATTTTGTATCCTCGAGTAGGGATCGAACCCACAACCCGTCGATTTTACAGTCACAGTCTGTTCCCCTGCGCCACGACTGGCCTCAAAAGAATTTAATATATTAGAATAAAGTTAAGAAGTTTATCTTTAAGAACTAGCAAGTATGGAAGAAAAAACTGAAGAAAAAATAGAAACAGGTGCAGAAAATGTACCACAAAATCCCTGTTTAGCTAGTAGAGTATGTTCATTACCATCAAATATCCACAACGAAAGTAAGACAAAAACAGAAACATTGAAAACATAAAGACGGCTGTCGGTTCAAAGTGATTAATGGGCAATATTAAAGTGAATAATTAGCGTATTCTAATATATTTAATGACGACCAACTTTGTATTTTACTATCTAGGCTGAATAAAATTTGTTTTTAGTTAACAATGGTTATGCTCGTAGCAAAATTGGACTATCTCATCGAAGACTGTGACGACGGTGGCTCTACATCCGTTGGCGATTTTAACGCAACGCCACCGACTCCTGGCTCCGGTGGACCTGCACCATTTATTGTATCTATGTTTGCCTATCTGGATTACCGGCTTGCCGTATCTGGACGTGGTTAATATTGGCTTATTTCCTAAAAAAATATGGAAATTGCATAGTAATCTACATTTCTTTCATCAATATACATATATGTACGTATATATGATTATTTGCAAATATCTCTGAACAAAAATCGAATTTATGGACTCTAAATGTATTTGTTTATATTTTCACGCTGTATCCCGCAGTAGGGTAGACTGAGGTAGATTATAAAGACACTTCATTTCCAACTTTTCGCCCAATTCTCAATACATTGGGTATTGAATGTTAAAACTCAACGCCACGCTATGTCGCCAGAGGGAGGAAATGAAAATAATTCATTTACAGGAATTTGAACCGAGGTCACAACCGTTGCGTTTACAGTCTGTTATACTGGTTTTGTACAAGTCATAGATCCTAATCAAATATACAATTGAATTGTAAATTAAAATTATATTGTTATCTCTTAAATAATATTTTATTTCAGCTTAAAAATAAAATAAATAAATTTTAATTACAATAATAAAAATTGTTTAGGCTCCTATTTGTCGGTTTACAATATTAATTAATAGTAACCTTATCTTAGGTGTATCACAAACGTATTTATACTATATATTATAGATACGTATTTCCTAAATAACTAAATCACACGCTATCAAGACCAATGTGACTTAAAAATGGATGGCAACTGTAAAAATCACACAAAAATATATTTTATGTAGCTGCAATCTTTTAGTAAAGCAATGAAATCTTACTTTACATTTTGTTTATATATTCTCGTATCAATATCAATAGTATTAGTGACTACGTATATAATATTTAAATACTGTTTAATAAATAGGAAAATAATATTATTATGAGATCAAAATATATTATTATAAATTAATAATCTTACAAGGTGGCAATTCGTTTTAAAATTCAAACTTTAAAAGAAAAATAATGTTCCATTATGAAACATAAACATTGATTTAATTGTATAATATGTAGCGTTCATTTCAGTACGAATATCTATTTAAAAAGTTTGAAGCATTATTTCTTTTTGATATAACTCAATGCCTGCCTATATTCAAATGTATGTAATTACATACCTGGATATTTCATATATTATCAGGTTAGTATAAACAAAATGCATTATAGAGTCAAAACAATACATTTGATAACATTCAACAATGTACAATTTAAATGAAGATCTGAATATGCAACATATCTGTGATAGAAAAGTAGATAATTGTATAAATAATAATAAATCATAGAAAAATAAAAATATAACACTGGCCCATAACAAGCATAACTTGTTGTTAAATCTAAAATAATATCACTCATGTCTAAGAAAAAAATACTGACAATTATTACACATTTCTATTTTCTTGTTTTTTTCCTTTCTTGATATATTAAACTTAAATCATGAACGTATGTATATATATAATAAATAAACATAATTTTCTTTCGTTACTGCCCGAACGACTAACAGACAACGCACAACCGAAACTACTGATCTTACAAAATTGTGTTTTAGTATGTAGGTTTCCATGGGAGTATTGGAGAGTACTAAGAGAGAATTTCCTAGTATTGTTAAGGAAACTATATATATACAAAATGTAACGTCCCTAAATTGGTGAAATTACAAAGAACTGTGACTTAAAATTAATAGCATAGAAATATAGCAAATAAATTTGGACGTTTCCAATTTTTGAATATTGTAAGAAGGGCATTAAGAGCAGAGTCATAAAATCCGCGAGCTTACAAATTATGTGATGATAGTAAAGGAAATATAAAAATGTATACGCATATAAAATACTATACAAATTTGTATAAATTATAAAAATCAAAAAACATTAATAAAACAATATATAAACATAAAATCACATGTGAGTATGGAAGTTTCTCGCTCGCACTATAATATTGTCTATGGTTGTGATGGTTGCTCGACAACCCATCTGGTTCTTGACGCATGTCCAACGCACGTGCGGCGCTTTACTGTAGCTCCATCTGTTATACCGATACTTCCCCAACACCATAACTGGGTTGCCGTACCGCGTTGTCTCGAATCTCACTGGAATAGAATAGATACGTACATTAATATCATTTTATATGTTTTACTACATAAAAATGTATAGAAAAAGACATTCATTTCGAATATATTAACACATTTTTTAATATCCGTCTATATAAAAAATAAATATTTTTGAGAGATAAATAAAAAATATTGATGTTTTATCTGAAATTATAATAATTACTGAAAAAAAAATACTTACTTTAAACGAAATCTAAGTTTATTGTTCTGAACAGTAGTAATCAGATATAATAAAAAAATTGAGATGAAAACCTTACTTACCAGTGGTGCTAGTGAGGCTGTAGTAATAGCGCGGCAAAAGAAGAGTGCAACCAGCGACAAAAAGAGAAATGAACGCTACTCTCAGGCTTTGATTAACCGTACAGTACTGTTTATTAGAGTTACTTTGATGGGTTTTCGAAGCCAAATTAATTTACAATATTTTTTTTAAAAAAAGAATACCGTTTTTTAATTAATAAAAGTAAACACTTTTGAATATCTAAATAATTTTTAAGTCCACCAACTGATTTAAATTCTTCTTTTTAATTATTATGAATGACTGGTACAGCCTTTTATATCTTAGCAATAAATTTTATATCTTATTAACATATTTATCTCTTTTGCTGGCAACAAACTTGCATTTTCTTGCAATATTACATATTACTATTCCTACACAACATATGATGATAATGATGATGTTTATTCACCTAAAATCTAAATCAATGTGAATGTACATCGTTAACTGACACAATCTCCATTCCCGCCGTAATAAGACTTGCTTTGCAACCGCTCTTCACCCGGGAACACAACCATTTACCACGAAGTCCTTTTGAATCACTTCGCCTGTTATACCTGTACCCATTTAAAATTATTACAGGGTTACCAAATCTTGACATAATGACTGTTGCTCCTGAAATATGTTATATAAAATTTACGTTATTTTTTTCTTTCTTGTTAAAATATACACATAAAATTGTTTGACATTATCAAATAACACTCAAAAGAATAATAAAAAAATAAAAAAAATAATAGTTTTTGTTTATTTAATATATTTCGAAAAATAACAATTGGAATGTTTTAGTACAACATAGTATTCTTTAGCTTATATTTAATATAAGAAAATATAAAAAAAAACTCGCTTTAGCAACTAAAAATATAGAATATAAAAAATGGTATATTTATACGTGTCGTTGATGGTCTAAATAATTTTTTTTTTGGATAAAAGAACGCAAATCAGAATTTTATGTCATAATAAAAAAAAGTTTAAAGTCAAAATAAAATTCTAAATAAAAAAAAAACAAAAAAAAGCAGAACACATGGTTTTCTTGCGAGACACAAAATACAATTATAGAAAATGATAATTTAAAAGTACTACTACTCTCTCTTGTTTTACGCTTGATATCACTTGTCACAATATATATTTCTTTGCTTTATTTCAATCAATGTTTTTAGCATTCGTGGTTGAAAGTTATATGTCGCACTTTTGTACAGTTACATGCAATCATAAATTTCAATAATTTTACTATTAATATTTAAGACTATTTTAGATTTTCATAGCGCTAAATATTTTTATATTTACTTCTCTTGTAAAAAAATATATTACAATAATTTGATCCCTGTCTTTTATCACAATTTTTAACAATTAAAATCGTTTATCACGGTTTCATAACTTTTGACACAAAGCTCGCTTTTCTAGAAAATCAAATTATGCGACATATCACCTTCAATATAAAAATACTTGCATATTTTAAATTTATGAAAACAAAATCTAAATTAAAAATATAAACCTTAATCGCAAAAAAAAGTAAAAAGAAAATAAAAAAAACAATATCTAATCAATAAACTCCAAAAAAAAAAATAAACACAAATAATTATTTTGCCCAAACATAAAAATTAAAAAATAGAAAAAGAAAACACCATTTAATGGTTATGCTCTCTTCTAGTCTTAACTATAATATCATTCTTGGTAAACAGAGTGGCTTTACAATTCTTCGTGACGCAGCACCACCGGCCCTCGCTACCTCTCCTGCCAAATCTATACTTGCCAACTATAATAGCCGGTTTGCCAGCACGATTTTTGCCAAATACTGGAACTGAAAAACAATTACGTGCGAACTAAACAGGCAAAAAAAACAAACGAAAAAAAGTGATAAGAAAAAAAATAGGCTAAAAATGATAAATGCTATAAAAGGTACGGTGCTAAATCAGAATGAGCGTATATTGGAATAATTTATAATATTTTTTTTTTATAAATACGCTTTGATTATAAGGAAAATTCACGTAGAAATTGTAAGATATACGAAATATTAATATACATTTTTCCAACATACGGCAGTTAGTAAAAGGTAAGGTAAAAGGGATACATAGGAAACAATAAAAGACTAATTATCGGATAAACGTTTTTTATTAAAACAAATATGATGGCGATTTATAAATATTTACAAAAAAAAATCAGCTACTCGCTGTATCTCGCTCACAGCTGGAGTACGCAGAGGGAGCCTACTGTTAACACATTCCGTTTTCCACTTTCCGCCGAATTCTGGATTTGCGTTGTACGGATTTGCCAATCATGGCAGAACTCAACGCCGCGCTTTGCCTCAACACCAGATCGAAAAATGGAAATATAAATTTATATAAATATTCCATTTGCTCGAGTGCGGATCGAGCCTACGACCAGTCGCTTTTACAGCCACAATCTATACCCCTGCGCCACGACTGGACTTAAATATATATTTACCCACATTTATAAATCGATTAAAATGAATATTTGACATAATAATTAATATACGTATTAAAAACGTCTAGAGCCCCATGAGTTCCGTTTACTTTGGAGGGCTGCCGTTATCATCTATGGCTAGATAAAGACTGAAACTAGTAACCCAATTTTCTGGCATAGCTCTTTCTAAACACATATACATTAATTTACAATATCACATTTTTCACGTCTAATAAGCGAGAACATATTACACTTATGTATAATATACTTTCAATTTTATATTATAAACATAATATAAAATTGAAATATCAGCAAAATAGTTAACAGACATAAAACTATGCTATAAAAATAAAGTAACAAAAATAATTTTAACAGTATTGAAGCCGTTACTAAATAGTACAACGACGAACTTTAAATAAATTTCTGATTATATATGAATTTATTTTATAATAACAACCGCTGGGAAAATGTACATCAATTTCTAATTCTAATTAAATATATAACAATGACTAGCACAATATTATCTTTTTTTTACTACAAACAATTTTATTGATAACGAGTTATTTACAAATAAAAAAAAGCTTTATTTAAAATTAATATTTTGAAAATTAACATATGTTTCAACTATTTACCCAAACAAGATTTGAATTATTTAAATTTCCTTATTTCATAATTCTTTTAACAAGAACACGTCGGATGCGGCGGATACAAAGTTTCCTCTGCTTCCGCCGCCGCACTGGCACGTTCCTTTCTTGGCAATAATACCGCAATGGTCTAATAACATGCAAGAACGGATATAGCGCTGCAATTGACAAAAGTATTCGTCAAAACAGACTAGATACTTATAATAAGAAAATTATTAGATTAAATGAAAATGTTATCTAAATGTAGTATTCAACACCATTTTGAAATACCATTACGATCTCTAGTTAAATGACAATTTTTTTTTCAGCTCACGCTATGTGCTAATGTATGCCGTCTATAGCTGACATACATATATTCACCATTTTCCACCTCAAATTCCGGACACTGCATGTTGAATGGCGGCATTAAACTATAAACGCCGCGCTTTCTCTACCAAATTAATATTTTTTTCTCAGGTACAAAATTAAAGGCCGATAAACATTTTTGTAAATGTATATATTTATTACATAAAAATCGATACCCTTAAGCAATTTAAAATAAAATAAATCAGCTTCACGCTGTATCCCGCACACCGCAGGGTAGGCAGAGGGAAC
>DWAO01000152.1:0-31956 GCA_018230605.1 Heliconius congener | reverse complement strand
TTCGAGGCTTGCGGTTTGGTTTGTGTTTTCGTAAGTTGCATTTTAGCTTGGGAGGTTCGCCGTTGGCATCTGGAAAACAAAATAGAATTTAATATGGATATTTTTACGACTTTTTTTGTACACCCATAAAGAAAATAACAATAAAATATGTAACAGAAAAAAAAACGGAAATGTACAAGAGGCGACAATTTAGATATGCTACTAATATTTAGATACTACATTCTAAGATAATTATCAAATAACATTGGTGTTTCTATCATTAGTTTAGAAACTTATTTACTGTAAGTAAGTAGTTATAATAATAATAATATAATTTTAGGTTAAATTATTAATCCTATTACGAGAAAGTAAGTTGAATAAAATAAACATTTTTAATATATATAAATATACAGCCTTCAACAAACGTCGTCTATGATCCATCGAATATATTATACAAGTTGCCGTAGGCATAACACAGGCAGCTATTATGTTTTATATCATAAAGTTCTAATCGTTCCAAAATAGTCATATGCATCAATTATATTTATTTAATAGTAAATATAAATCTTTACATATATATTTTTATTTTAAATATAAATCTAAATATATACCTGTTTACTTTCGTTAATACAGAAAATATGGACCAATAGATCAGGTATATCTATATATATATATACCTATATATAAATCTTTATTTGTAATATTATAAAACTTAAAAATTTTGTTTCGTTGAATGCTACTTGAAGCGGCACCTTAAATCTACGGAACTGCTACTTGGAATTGAAAAAATCTTTTCGTATTCGATAAGTCTCTTTGGCAAGGAAAGCTATAGACTATCACGTTAATCGTGTGCTTTATTTCTATACGAACACGGGGCAAATCGGCGTCACGCTGTATTCCGCACACAGCAGAGTAGGCAGAGGGAATCTAGTGTTAAGAGTCACCGTTCGCCACTTTCTGCCGAGTTCTGGAGGCACTACGTATTGAGCGGAAGTCAAAGCCGCGCTTTGCCTCGACACCAGAGCGAAGAAATGAAAATATAAATATAAGTAAATATTTCATTTCCTTCAGTGAGAATCGAACCCACAACCAGTCGATTTTACAGTCACTTTTAGACTGGCCTGCAAGGCCGAGTTAATCTAGTTTTTTTAGCTCTTCACGCTGTATCCCGCACATAGCAGGCAGAAGAATCTTAGGATTAGGAATCTAGTGGCACTCCGTTTTTGTTAAAACACTTCCACTCACCGCCGAATTCTGGAGGCGTGGTGGAACTCAAACAATGCAAAACAAAAGCTAGTTATAAATAAAAAATAAAATTTTATTTATATCGCATTTCCCTACAGTTGAAGTGACTAGCCACTAAAGGCCCTACATTACAACTCAATAACGAAAGGTTTCTACGGAATGCCGCTCCTTACTCAATAAATCGTATAATAAAAGTATAAAACAACGAAAGAAACGAGCCGCGATCCGACTGAGATAGCATCTATACAAAGTAATTTTAAATTATTTTACAATAAAGCAAGTTTTAATACGCAAATTTGAGATTTTATTGCCGAGACCGGTTGACCGAGATTTCGATTGTCGCCCACGTACCAGATAAGGTACTTTTGAAAAGTTATTTTTTACTTAATTTAATAAAAAACAATGATCTAGAAAATCCAAATATTGTTATATATAAGGGTTAAAGGTTAATTAAGATACAATATATCAAGAAACAAATAAATAAATCAGCTAGGTAAGTTAAAAAGGTGACGAAATTTTTAGTTGTTCTTGTTTGTTTGTTCTTTTAAAATATTCCTCTATACGAATCGAACCCACAATATTTTTAATATTATGCTAAGATATGTCGTTTAAATTGAGAAAGCGTCACGATAATTATTGAAACCACATACTACACACACACACACATCTCGTTTATATCGACACTCGAAATCTATTTAATTTGTGAATCACAAGATACGATAGGGTCTAGTTACAAATATTTACGACATCGCGATAAAATCAAGTTGCGAGATACGCAAACGCTAATTATATAATATTTACGATTCTACCCAACGCTACTACTAGTAACATAATATTTGAGATAAAAATTAATGTGTATTTTTAATTGGATTAAATTTAAAGCTTAGCACTCGTTATTGCGACCGGTCGGCGCGGTGACGGGAAACGAAATGATAAAACGTATCACCTAATCAATATGAGTTATAGTATTTTAACTAATAACTGATAAAAATCGATTATGGGCAATATCGATACTAATTAATATGTAGGAACTAATTAACGTTTACGAGTTGATTGATTGTACGGGCGTTAGAAAGTCGATAGCTAATGGCCAGCGAGATAAGACGGCATACGCAAATCTACTTATATGTTGTCATTCATAATAATTGACGTAGAGTATTAATTATATGATTATATTGCATACTAGCGACCCGCTCGCGGCTTCGCTTGCTACAATCTGTATTACTTTCGTTATTCTAATAACATTTCAAGGGCAATATCTTTTTGATATAATTATATATATCAAAAATTAAAGTTTCAGCTACTACTAAGTTGAATAAAAAATTAGTGTCAATTTTGTCAAGCCATAATCGAACTGCACTTAATTGGTTAACTTAATTCTGAGATAAACGTGAACGCACAGATAAATAGACAAAAATTTAAAAAATCATCTATCATTCTATTTCATTGATAAATGCCCCCAATAATAGGTTTTCTAAAATATCTTCTATGTACAGTCAGCGATCAGATACAAATTTATTATATATATAGATTATTATATCGTAAATAAAAACGTCCGCGGTTGATCTCTTATAAAAAATATTGAAACGTAAGTAGTAGATTTTATTAATCAACGATCGAGTTGTAAAATATTCACAAACAGGAAACGGGATATGGTAATTCAATAACAAATTGATATACGCAATTATTTTTATATAAATAATAAATTTTCCAATCGCTAAAATTAGCATATTTAACTGAATAACATATAATATAGTATATTGAGGCTAGTCGTGGCTCAGGGGTACAAAGTGTGACTGTAAGCGCGACAGGTTGTACGTTCGATTCCCCTCGAGAAATCGAACAATTTTATATTTTCATTCAACACGCAATGCGTCCAACTTTCGGTAGACAAATGGGAAAAGCAGTGTTTTAACCCTAAATTCCCTGTGCCTATCCCGCTGTATGCGGGATACAGTGTGACGCTAAAAAAAACACAATATACTTAAATATATAATATTTTATATTACCAGATTGTTTTACATCTTCAAAGATTTGTTTTTTAACTAGATAAATGAAATCTAAGCGTACATTAGAAACATTAAGGGTGACGGCGTTTACGATTTCAACATATTAATCCCGATGTCAAACACGACTCGCTTAATAGCTAATGGGCCACAAGAAGCGGGAAAAATGTAAATTATGTGACAGATGAAAAAAGTTCATATGTATTAATGTCTTGTTAGATGTCAAAGCTGCCGGCGCTCCAGAATAAAAATAAGGCGGCGGGCGCGCTGACGACGGTAATTTAGAGGAGTACAACAAGTTATTATTTTTACAAAGATGGATAGATGAAAAAATTACATTAGTATATTATTTATCATAAAATTAGGAATCGTTGTTTGATTTCAACAATGTTTGTAATAAAATGGCAATAAAACGAATAAAGAACAAGTTTATCTAGATTCTGGACAGAAGCTTAAATTATAGAGATGTTATTCAAAATTTCAACCAAAAACGTAACTAATTTACAACAAAATTAATATCTAAATAATAGTAAATCCATCGATCGGTCGCCACGTGGCAACCAGTCCTTATACTGTTCTCATCTAAATTACGTCTTTAAAAATACTATAGAAACCGTTCCACTGTTAATTGTCTAAGAGATATCGAGTGCAGATGTTCATTGAATTATACGTCTTTTGCTTTGAAAGAAATACGACGCTTTAAAGTTTAAGTGTCGCTATTGTCTCTCATTATTAATATAATGGATATACATTACTTATATTTTTATGTTAAAATAACGGTTATTAATGTTCTTTGAATTGTATTTTATTAATTTTCGTATGTTAAAGTTATAATATTTTGACATTTTAAGTTATTTTCTAATTAATCAGACTGGACAGCTTAATTCCTACTAATATTATAAAAGTGATAGGTTGTTTATTCCTCTTTCATGCAAAAACTACTAAACGGATTGAAACTTTACAGTAATATAGTTTTTACTTTAGAAGTTATTTCTTACATAGGCTATATATATCAAAATTATGGATATATTTGGTTATAATTTATCAATAGGTTTAAGCGAGCGCAGCCGAGATCAGGTCGCTAATCATTTATATAACTCAAATATATTTTTAATAGAAATAACGATAAAAGAACTAATTAATTACACATATTACAGTGCACTTGGCATTTCAAAAACGGGTGTTATTTTTATAAAAGCCGCGACCGGTTACCTTGTTTAACGATATCATACCATAACACATAACTAATTAAACCCATTAGTATATTTTTCCTTAAATAATTATTAATGAAGCGATAACATATAAAAATTATATTATTATGTTGTAACATTGTTATATTAAAGGCCCGTCGAGGAGCAAGGGCACAAGCATGTGACTATCGACAGGTAACGGATTCGTTTTTCACTCGATGAAATGAAATATTTGATATTTTCATTTCTTCGCTCTGGAGTCCAGGCAAGGCGCGGCATGAAGATCAGCAACTTAACACGAGATGCCTCCAGAATTCAGCGGAAAATGGGGAACGGAACGACTGCACAGGATACAGCGTGAAGCTAAGAAAGTAGAGTTATAATTATATTATAACAACTTCAAAACTACAAGTATACGAATAAAAGTTGTATTGACAAAATTTTTGGCATTGAAATTGACTTAAACTTTTAAAAAGATTAATACCACCAATCGATTACTTTGAAAAAAAATATATATTCAACACATAATGCGGGTAGTTGAACGAAATCAATTTAAATTTCACATTCTGACCGTACTATTCCCGTGCTAAAAAGACAGTTGATATATTAACGAGAATGTTCCCCTTTTTGTTCGAGATACACCATTAATCGTGCGAGGCGCGGTACGTCATCCATTCCGATGTTTTCAACTGACGTTTTTGTTCGAGTTATACGAGTACGAGACGCGGCTGTCGCCTTTACTGAAATCGTACTAATGAAGCATTAAAACGGTCTATGCCACCGTTTTAATACTAATTTTAATGATATTTAACTTATATGATGACGTTTAAATTATTTGCAGCAGTTTAAAGTGTAATTTGTACGTTAATTAAGTTGTTGTATGTTTATGAGTGTTATTAAATTTTTATTTAAACATCTTCCGTATTATCAAGGATAATCTAGTTATGTTCTCCGCTTTCTGTTAAACTTGATTTGTGTAGAGAATAATAGCGAATTATATTAATAGAAGAAAATTTGTAGATAAATATTTTTTTCTCCTTTTACATCTGTAACTCTAATATTTTTCGTTATATAAGTATATAAATGTTTAAAATAAACAAAAACAATACAAATAAACACAATAAATATATTCCAAAAGTTTATTTATATAATTATAAAGTATCAGTATCATAGAAAGGGAAATAAAAGTAAATCAATAAATCTCAAGAACTTTTGGAAACAAAGACCGCCATTAACAAGTCTTCCCGAATTCCAAAACTACACCCACAATATTATTTTATCTGACGATCAAAAGGAACTCCTTTCAAACCATTCATTTTCAATAGGGCCATAGAAAACGCGAATATTTGCTTAATATAAATAGTTTTAATTATTTTATTAAATTTAATTTGATTTACTTATTTAAAACATCTGTAAATTGTTTTATAAGAAATAAATTTCATTTACTTCAATAAAATTATTTTATTAAGCTGACTTTTAAATTATTTTTAATGAAGTGAAATCGTCTGGTTACTACAAGAATAATTTTTATTAAAAATATCTCCATATTAATAATATTTTTTTAACCTTTAAAGATGTTTAATAAGGTTTTGTCTACTATTATTGTGATAAATACAATAATATTATCTAAAGATCAAATGTCATTTATTTACCGTATACTTATAATGGAGCGTTTTGTGCTGGCCATTGAATACATAAAAAAAGTTAAAGCTTTTAGCTAGGACTTTGTTATAAGTACGCACTTAAATATTTATTGTTCTTTAATTGTAAAAGTAGGATGTATTTTTTATTGTGCTATTATTACTACAATTTCAATAGAACACAGATCTTAATCAATAAATATAAAAAAATAAATAATTTAGGAAATATTACCTATTTACAAAAATGGGAAATCGTTTTAGTGTTTATTCAAAATAAAATACAAACATTTCCTATTATTTCCTAATAACATGATGTATTTGCACGACAAAATAAATACTTGAGTACGACTTGAATCTACGACAACAAACTTAACTTCCTTGATAATTACTAATTTAAATTTTATTTTATAAATTGACAATATAACTTTAAAATAAAATATTAAACGTTCATACATTTAATATTATCTGTGGCCCGGCTATTAACTACCGCTACAGTTTAGTCGACGTTACAAATAGCGCTATTCAATGGGGCATTAGTATTTTGGCGCGCAGCCAACGTTTGACACTTGATTGCTTGTTCGGACTTAGTTTTGTGATTTAGATAGAAATTACTGGGTCCTTTTTGTTTAAATTGTTTTGTAATAGAATTGGATTTATGTAATTTTTATGAAGCTATATTATCGATATTTCTTTTTAGAGATCGGTTATTAGGACGGAATATCTTTTACAATATACAAAAAATAGGGATAAAATAACGTAAGTTCACCTGGATTCCCTCTGATGCCTTGTAAATATGTGAAAACTATAAAAAATATGATAAAATAATAGAGATATCATCATAATTATCAAGACATAATCTGGCCTGATCAGATCCAGTCATTTTTCAGGTTTTTCCCATAATTATAGTTTTTATACATACGTATATGTTTATAATATTATAAGCATAGCTACATATATTCTATTAACAATAAAAAAATATTTGAACTGTTTTTCACTTTTCACTAGGATTTATCTATTCCTATTGTAATTTAACAAATTTTTCTTAACAATAAATATATTCTTTTGTAGATAAATAAATTTTGGCTTTACTCATTACACTGGCAATAAAACAACATCCACGAAAGCAAGTATCAATGTGTCTCCAGCCTGAACAAACGGAGTCGTTTTGTTTCGTATAATTGATTGGGAATGCTTCTATAATTAGGAGCACGACATGGGACGTACTTACTGTATATTTATACTCTACAACATTTATATATTTAAAGACTAAATGACTAAACATTGTTTAATTTAATCTTTTTCGTTTGTAAATCTAGATTTTGGGCTTATTTAATTCAAATTCACGCTTTATCCTGTATAACAGGGTAACCAGAGAGAATCTGTCGAGACAGCCTGACGAATGGTGGAACTCAACGCCGCGCTTAAATACATTACGCACAATTAAATTTTAACCCAAACATTTAACGAAAATAAAATGAGTTATTAATAGTTAGAGTTTGAATTTAAAGTAGCAAGAATTTGGAATATACAGAAAACATTTTAAATAATAAATGATAAAAAAAGGTCGACGTCGATAGCTAATATTTCAAAATTAAATAATAATTAAAACAAAGAAATCATAATCTCCTAATGTCACGACCTCGAAATGAGATAACCTATTTAAATTTCAATATAAATTATAAATGTCTTATGTAGTAGCAATATTAGGTATAGTTAAGTATGGATGCTTTTATCGTCATATATTTAGTACATTTGTAAATTTGTAACCTATATCTTTCGGTCGTGGATTCGATTCCTAATGTAACAATGTACATATATTTTACAATACTGCAGTAAGTTACGCTTCTTTGTATTGAATTATTGTCCGATTAAAGAAGAATAAGGAGAGACACGTCAATATTTTCTGTGTTTTCTGCCTTACATATAGAAAAGCCATGTAACTGCTCTTATAATTTTAAATTGCCATTGAATATTATTTTTCTATATATTCTGGTCCCCGAATTTGTCCCAAAATGTTGAAAGAAACGGAACCAATTTATAATTTAATTAGGTATTTACTACTGATTGGTTTAAACCCCCAGTCATCATGAATCCGTCAACCACTGACAGCTACGTCATCTCTAACAGTATATAGTAAAACATAAATAATAATTAATCTCCCATATCTTTATTACATTTTTTTAATATACAAACGTTCACAAATTTTATTGCCCTCAATAAAATTACATGTTTACACTGTAAATTTAGATATATTAATTAAAATATTATCGTGATGTTATTAAAATAATCAGCGGTACAAAGTTCATTTGTAGATTTATATTTATTGTTATGGAGAAAAATATAGCTAACTATTATATATTATATTCTAAATAATATGGTTAAATGTATTGGAATATGTTAAGATAAGAGGTTATGGTTTCGATTTTCTAAATTCACTAGATTTCTTAGAGAAAGTGCGACGCTGAGTCCATATGTAAAAATAAAATGAAGCTAAATAAGTATTGTAATAGACAACTTATAAATAAATTACCTAAAACGCTCACTTTTGCTTGGTTTTGCTCATTTGCGAACTCGGGATTCTAGTTCAAGCGCTATTATAAGTCAAGCCAAGAAGACCTTTGTATATTTACATATAGCGAGTCATAACTCATCATCATCGAAACGAAATAAATAAAAGAAATGACAAAGAAATTCATAAAATCGAAACAACAACATAATAAAATATATTAGGAAAGACTTAAATCATAAGCTACGTGATATTAATAAATGAAGATAGTAATGCGCCTGCGCCGCCTCGCCGCGGGGCGCACGACTCCCACGCTGTTACCATATCATCATAAAGAGATTCTTACCGATAAAAAAAATCTAAACATGTACTAATACTAATGATACGTCCTCACATCATTGATATGTCAAATATTGTAATTATTTGCGTCAAAATAACCTCAAATTTCATATATTTTTAATAAACATTCAAATAAAAATTTAAATTTGCGGGGCTATTTGTATTGTAGTCTCTCACAATACTCATATGCGTAAGCACTAGACCAAATCAGAATCCTAATAATAATAAAATATTATTTTTTATATGTAATAATTATTTTTAATGTCCAAGGTGAGCGTAGACAAATATTAATTATTTAACTAACCACTACACAAGATACTAACTACGTATGCTAATCATTTCACACGGAATGGTTCATCGCGAATTTAATTCTATGTTCAACGCGTGGCATTGAAATAAAAAAATGGTTGGAGTTAATAAAATTAAATTAAAAGTCTTATTTTATCTGCTACCGTGAAATAATAAATTTTATCGTATTTTTAAATTTGATTTAATTTAATTTAATTTATCTCGTATTTTTAAATCGCTAACAAAATATATTTTTAATTTTATTAGATAAATATCTAGCGTCTAAAAACGAGATAACATTCGCATCATAGTAATTGATATAAATTGACAACTTTATTTAATAGTTTTAATTCATTTTGAATTTGCATCCTTATAGATAATATAAAATATTCACATAGCTTATTTTATAAATTTTAATTAATATTTGGAATTGTTATAGGTACTCTGACATATCCTGGCATCAGGACAGGCAGAGACAGCCCAGTGTCAAGACACTCCGTTCTTTCCGCCCGCATACGAGATATTACGTAATAATATTGCGCTTAATCTTGCAAGAACGAGAAAATAATTATTTACTACAAATGAGGGATCGAACCTTGTGCATCGAACAACAATCTCGTTTACAATCAAATATTGTTCCACTGCGCCACAACGGCTCCAAAAATAAATAATAAACTATAATTATTTATCTATTAGTGTTAAGTCGGTTAGACTGGTAGAAATATAAAAAAATGACTGCCATATTTTGTAAGATTTGCTTCCATTCTCTTAATGGATATTCAAATAATTTCCAAGAAGGCAGTTATTTATGGCTCGAACACAATGGAGCCGAAACTGATGACAAATTATCTAATTTGATACACTCGATTATTTTAATTAAAATATTATAAATCAAATGTATGTATAGCTGTACAGATTTATAACCCTTATAAAGACTTTATGCAAATGTATATTAATAATTATGTCCATATTTAGTCATTGGAAACCAAATGCGAAAGAAATTTCGCCATTTAAATACAAATTTTATACGAATTTACCAAAAATCAATTAAAGTATGTTAAATAATTAATTTTAATATTCGATTATTACATTAATAAGCATAAAAAATGAGACGTAATAATAATGACGGTAAAGGAATAACATTTTGAACCAATATAAAATCGAAACTTAGAAACTGCGTTGCAACAAAAAGAAATAATCGTATTTTTTATTATAATTTAATTAAATTTAAAATAGTTGTTATTTTGTTGTCAAACTTATTGGCGTCGAAGGTAGCTTCATACTAAAGAATATACCATAATATTCTTAAGCATGAAAAGTAGTGATGCTTAAATCATTAAACTAACAACAACTATTGAGACCTGTGTATATATATAGCTTGACGTACTATAGACATTCATAAATTATATATTCAATTTTGTACATAACACTTTACAGTAGTAAATCTTAAATCATACAGGTTGAAAAGAAAACGGAACGACACAACCAATTAGGCCATTGCGAATTAGTTTCATTTAATAGTCATTACCGTACAATAATATTACACCGAGACACAAGAGCTGGTGCAAAACCAACGATAAACACGTCCATATTTGTCTATCGGGTAACTGTAAACTCTTATCGAGTCTCGTTAGTGGTTGCCCGAAACCCCTATAACCATACATTTCACATACCAAATAGACCTTAGGCGTTTGTATTAGGTTGCAATATCATTTGAGGGGTGAATTATAGTTATTTTTTTGCTGGCCGTACTCGCACGATTGCCTCTCCTAATTGGCTCTCCATCTGTTTTAATTCATTTCGCGATAGTTTTACAAGTATTTTACTGACGCGTGGCTCCGCCTGGCGGACGGTAACCGAGCGATTAATCGATTCGTTTGCGTGCGAGTCGCCTGATTGAGTTACTGCACCGCCATTTCAAATTATACAATTCTTAAAATAGTTTCAATAGACGTTTCTGATTATTTTGTACGCTATTTTTGTATTTTGTATCTGGATTTACATTTCTTGGTTGTATTTTAATAAAACCGCTATAGGAGGTCGTGTGATTGGTCGCGAATTGAAAATACACTTTAATATTCAATGTGTACAGCTTAAAATGATTCTTTTAAAAAACATAAATCCAGTAGCGTCTTCAGTGATGCGTGCTGCCATCTCGCGGGCGATGACAGAACATAATAAATCTTGAGATAACATCAGAAGTGAAGATTATACGGTGTTGGGATCCCCATCATGCCATCCGTGCTTCCTGCACGAGCAAATTAGAGCTCGCAGACAATCACGCTAATTGGACAACCCTTTGCTTTATACCAACGCGGGTAAGGTTCAATTTCCCACAAAAATAACCGACATACGCTGCAAACTTTTAAGCAAATATATTTTTAGGTTTTCGCGGAACAGCTCAGTCGACGCCGGTAACGACTTCAGACAATGAGCTGGAGTGCCGTTTAAATCGTAAGTACTACTTAAAGGCAAGTAAAATGATAGGCACAACGTCAGCCCGCTTTGACTATGCTACGAATGACAGAATGCCACACGCAATTCGTAGAAACCAACCATTTACTATGCTTAAAAGAAAACGTCATCGACGTGCAAAGTTTATTTGCGGCGTTGAGGGCGGCGAGCTCGACTTTTTGCCGCGAACCGCATATCTAACAGTGAATGTTTTGTGCAATTTGAAATACTGCCCTCCACCTATGCGGTGACCAATTAGGGATGCCCATTAAAACACGCGGTCGTTTCCCTTTTTTTTTTTTCGCGAATTACATTCCTTCACGAAACGAGGTAGGCGATTAAATACGTCAATTTGCACAAACAAGCCCGCGGCTTTGGGCAGCGCCGGGTTTTTGACACTGCACCGCTGCGCGATGGTCGAATGCAAATGTTGTTTTTAGCTAATTTTATATTTTTTGAATTCCTTGGAAACCAGTCGTTAAAATGGTTGACGGAAAAATGTAGCCTTATTTGGAAAGTTGGGACGTGTCTGACTTAATACGAAAGCTATAGTTAAAATTGCCCAATCTTTAGGTATGTACATGTAGTACATTCAAATATTTAGAAGAAGAGAACGGACTGAAGATAGGAACAATGAACACTCGACCATGTCATTTTAAAGAAATTTGTTAAAAAACTTCGTTTTTTTTAACTAGATTCGCACATTATTGTATTTAAAACATCAAGCTTAAATCAATTTGCATAGTAGAAAGTTGAGAATCGAAATTCGAGATCACTTATACTTTATGCAAACAAAACCATTATAACCTAATTTTTAATCAACCACCGATAACTAGCTCGAAGAAAAATTATTTCCTCATCAATTTCACTTCACGGTACGATTTTAGATTAGTAATTTAACTTAATAGTCTATTATGATCGTAAACAAATAGGAAAATACGAATTTATGGTCGTATTAACGCGTATTTAACCTGGCAAAAGTAAGAGGCCATTGTGCCGATAAGAGAATAAGCCTTTTATTGTTTACTAGCGACCCACTCGCGGCTTCGCCCGCTAGGACTATATTATAATTTTTTACGAATCTAAATTACTCTTATGTTCTAATAATCACTTCATACATCAAAAAATTAAGTTAATTTAAGTTATTTATAAAAAAAATTGTAGCAATTTTAGATTATATGTATATAAATATAAAGTATATAACTTTTTAACTTATGAACATTTCAATTCAAATCAATTAATACGATTCTAAGATGAGCGTGAACAAACGGCACAAAAAAAATATATTAATTCAAATTCTCAATAATAGATTTTCTCCTATATCTTCTATATACAACCAGCGATCAGTTATAATATTATTGGTATCAGTTATAATATATGAGGTGAGCATGCATATGCATGTGACGTAAACAATGCGCGAAACAAAAAAAAATGGTAGTTACGCATGAAATGTCAAGATCATGATGGTTGGTCATTATTATTTTTTACGTCATTTTTTTCAAGTGTTCATAAATACTTACTCACTTTTTCCTTAATGAATATATTTATTTATTTGTAATGAATTTTAATGTTACTGCGATATTGCGTTAAATGATATCTAGGTGGGTTATACAGTAAGTAGGTTTTTACTAAGGTGAATTATAATTTTTCGGTTTAACGTATTTTTATATTGAGATTAATATAAGTAAAACACATTGATGCTAGAACCATTTCTTTCACACGGTCTTAATCGACGGTTATAGTACTTAATGATACTTTAATATTTAACATGTATGAGAATATTTTTACGTTTTTTTTATAATAGGCACCTATACCAATTTATATCTTTTTAATAATTTATAAAATAGTATACTTTTATGTATCAAATAATTCGTAACAGAAAAAATATGAGAGCTCAAATTTTAATTAAAAAAAAAACTATTTCTTTTTCGTATAACAGAGTAGGCAAAGGCCTTATGTTAAGGCACTCCCTTTTTTGCAGGAACTCAACGTCACGTTTTCTGTACCATAGATAGTATGAAAATAAGTATAATAATCCCTCCGTGAGAATCGAACCCACAACCAACGAACTTACACTTTCTCAATTTATACATTAAACGTCCAGCAATAATACAAAAAGTTCATAAGTTCACATACGTAAACGAAGAAAACGAATGATTTACGATAGCGGAAAAATGTCTGACGTAAGTATAAATATTTACGGGCGCACAATAAAGCAAAAAAAAACTCTTAATTAGAGTAAAACTGTAAATAAATTAAATAACGTGACATTAAGCCATTAGAAGTGCATGCGAATGTATGTTTTTTCACTGTTGGTACTCGTAGGTATGCTTTCATTTGATAAACGATAAAAATCATATTATGTTTGTCTAACTTGTGCTCGAGTAGAATTGAATTAAAATTCTATTAGTAGTAGAGTCTCGAGTAGAATTGAATTGGAATTTGTTCTATTTTATTATTAGTAGATACATATTGTAGATTTAATTGGAAATAAAAAAAACTCTGTTAATACTAGTAGTCGCTGGCGACTTTGTTTGAAAATCTAGTTTTTGGAAATTAAATATTTGAAATTTTCATTTCTTTGCTCTGGTGTAGAGGTAAACCGCGGCGTTGAGTTCCGCCAATCAATATGAAATGCATTCAGAATTCAATGGAAAATGAGAAATGGAGTGTCTTAACACTAGATTCTTTTTAATTTATTTTTTAAATTAAATACGTAAGTGGAAACGATCCTGTCTATACTTTTCCTAACCTACCTTCACTTAAGCCTTATAAAAAATTAACTCACAAAGTTTTCAGAACTAATAATATATTTTCTTGTGATTATGTTTTTTATAACTAATATTCTAATTTGTTTAAATAAAATATATAGAAGGTTCTGTCTATACCTTTTTATACCTTTAAAAGCAGAAATAAAATTATTTTCACAACAGTAGGTAACGTAAGTACATCGAACTTTACAATAAAAACAGTTCAATTGAAAAGTAGTTTTGAAAACTTGGTTGCTCGTGTTCACAGGCATCAGTGAGTGACCTGTGTCACACGCCAAATACGATCAAAACATGCTATTGAAACTAAGAGTACCTATAGATGCCGTCGCGCTTACATTTTGCGCTTTGACCTTATTATGATTTATAAACAAAACAAAACAATATCGACCTACTAAATTCACATTTTTGTTGTTGATTCTCACGATCGAAAAAAACTTAATAAGCAATTGTAATCATTAAATATTCATATTATGACATGTTTAAGTAAAAATACTGTATTGCTCAATTTCATGTACTTATTGAATAAGAAAGCTTCGTAGGTAGCGTAAGTGAGTTAGATTATTAAATATTGAATAAAGACAATGCGTGTATGTACACGACAAGAAACATAAAAACGTTATAAAACTTGTATTTATCCGTTGAAACTTTCTAAAATATGCATTGAAATATTTTTTTTCTTTTATTTTTTTAGCTTAACGTTGTATCCCGCGGACAGGCAGAGAAAAGACGATTATTGATACTCTATGCCGCTCTTTCCGCCTATTTTTGGAGGCAATACGTGTTAAGTGGCGGTACTAGATAGAGCAAAGCAATGATAGAATAGCAAATATTCAATTTCATTCAGTGCGAATCGAACCCACGACCGGTCGCGTTTACAGTCACTTGTGCTCCATGCGCCACAACTAGCCTCTTGCAGTATTATGTATTTAAATTTTTAATAAATCATGATTTTTATTGTATTGTAATAAACCGATAATGACTAAGCGATTAGCATGCTATTATCGACAAACGCTTCATATTAATCTGTTCTTTATAACGATTTTCAATCACGCAAACTAATACCTAAGTCAAGTAGGTTGGTGGGAGTTACTAGGCAAATATACTGTCTATTACAGGTAACCTCTTGGTAATTTATATTTTATTCATTTTCGTTGAAATATTTTAATAAACGAAATTTAATTCTATAATATTAGAAAATACCTTTTATTTTACTGACACTAGATATTTACAATATTGTTCAGACATATTATAAGAAATAAAATCACAATATGAATTACTGAAACGATTATTAAGATAAAAATTTTCTAAACATCACAAAATTTAACATTTTTTTAAAGCTTTATAACCAGTACCTACCTGCAATGCAAAATATAAAGCAAGCTTTATGTGTTATTGAGAATCACTTACATAAAAACAATTTACGATTGTTGAATAAGATAGAGCTATTACAATATTATCAACAAAACCTATTAAACAATTTCAACAATTCCAATATCGACTCATAAAAAGAAAATGTCTTAGTCAAGTAACGTTGTATATAAAACGTAATAAAATTAATAAGAACCACAAAAATGTCATAATTAAATATTTACTTCAATTAAACGAAATTACATTTTGAAATTGTCCAAAACAAGATTTTTATCCATTTCAATTCACCAAAAACGACGAATAAAACTTACAATTTCTTTATCAGATCACCAAAAATCTGCAATCACTTGGTTATAATATGCAAAACGGCAGGCCGGGGCCGCCATCTTATCGTGGATATTGTTTTTGGGGTTTCGACAGATCCGTTATTTATGTGGCGGCTTTGCCCCTTCGACTGTTTGTTTTGTAACCGGTCGAGGGGGATTGCGAGGGTTTACGTATCATGTTCCGATGGATGCTTGGAGGTTTCGAGGCTTATGAGGTTCAGGTGTTTTTGAAAGCTTAAACAGCTATTAAATTAAATCAACTTCACGCTGTATCACGTATTTAGCAGGGTAGGTGGAAGGAATTTAGTGTTTAAACAATCCGTTCTCCATTTTCCACCGAATTGTGGAGGCATTGCGTGTTGAGTGGCGAAACTCAACGCCGCGCTTTGCCACGACACCAGAGTAAAGAAATTAAAATATGAAATATTTCGATTCCTCGAGTGGGAATCGAACCCACAACCTGTCGCGCTAACAGTCACACGTTTATCCACGACCTATATATAAGCCACGATAAGATATTTTCATATTATTTATTAAATTAAATATAATTTAAATATCATATTAGCGTTCGTTAATACTGAACTCTAACAAGATTCCGTTTATAATTGCGCAACCGCACAAAACTCATAGGAAACGAATAATTAGGTAGTACCACAAATCAAATAAAATAAATGCAGGAGTCACTTAGACTTTACGTAATCATCCTTAATTATAAATAATAATTGTAATTAAATTGCATATAATTTGTTAGGAAACTGTGTTAATAATATACGAGTCCATGTACCTACTCGTATATCATTATATAGACGAATATTAATTAACCTAAATCATATAATTTATATGAAAATTCCGTAATTATATAAAAATAATATTTTATTAAACAGTGAGAGAAAGTATCGGTTGAATAAAAGCTAAGCATAATGAAGCATACGATGCTAGCAACAAAAAAATTATTGATGGGCAAACAGAACTGTGTAGAGGCGTTTCTTGCGTAAATTATACATGTTTTGCTACGATCCAGAAACTATATATTATTATATATATAACAATTAATAAATCTAAATTAATTATGTATGAAATTAATAATATAGTACCTGTAATATGTCCAACCGGGAAATGTGACTGAAATAGAGGTCCGAAAGACGGAACCACTGCTGGAGACCCTGGCCAGCCCAGGCCATGGTACGCCGCCGCAGCCGCCGCTAGTGCGCTAAACGGTGTGGGTCTTATAGGGCCTATTCTTTCTTTCTCATTGGGTGTTGAGGTTCTGTCATCATCATCACTCTGAACACCATTTTGTAAGTCCTCTACATCAACTATAGAATCTTCTTGATTAATAGAGTCTTCGTATTCATCATCGGATGATGTTACAGTCGCAGAGGCGTTAAGGTTTAGAGGAGGGGTTTGGGACGATGGTCTTGGTGATAAAGAGTTGCCGCCGGGCAGTTCCGGCTGCGCCGCTGGTGACTGTCTCAGCGGTGATTCAGGTATCGTGCGATGATGTCTTATCATTTCAGCCGTTTCATCGACTTGATTGGCTTTCGTGTCTGCCAGTATGGACGCGACGCTGAAGCTGATCCGCGAAGTCTTCGGCGGCTCGGTAGCCTCCGCGGGGCTGCTCGGGTACCTCGAAACACTCTGTATCGCCATATTCACTTCCTTGTCCTCGTATCTTTGTTTCCTTAACATTGAACGCCGATCAGTTCCATTTAGCACAGTTTCACACTAGTGTCGCGATCGTGGGATCGTGTACGCATGCGGGCGCGGTCGGAGGTTGACTGGCCGGCGAGCGGCGTGGCGCGGCGCAGACCCTCTAGCGGGCCGGGGGCGTGTCCGCGACGGGCCCCGCCCACAAGTAGAGCCGTCCCGCTCAGCCAATCGACCGTTCCGAGCCGAATTGATCCGAGCGGGGGCGAGGGGAGGCGATTTAGCACGCTCTTATCTCGTTAGTCTCCTTTGTGATACTCAATTTTTTTGTAGGAATCAAAACATAATTACCTTTTGTAGGGGTTCGCGCGTTTTGATCGCGCACTTTACGTCCGCCACCAGAGAGACGTATAAAGTATAAAAATATAATGAGCAGTCGTGAATGCTGCTTGTTAAATCCTTTTGAGAGATCCTCCGGCTGGTTCCCTTTGTGAGATTAGTGCCGGGTGCCGGGGTCCGCCCGGGGGCAGCGATTTGGTAAATTTCGGCGCGCTGTTTGCGGATCCGTTTCAAATTAGCGCTCGTGATTTACTACCGTTTTGCCGCTGTATACTATGTGACATACACTTGGATGATTTATTTACCTGTTTCATATTATTTATTTGTTTTTTATTTATCTTTGGCTTGACGTAACGACGAAGTCTTTCATTTTATGGAATATAATTCAACTATAATATTATAGATACTTAGCAACACAATTATTATTTACCATAAATATCTAATTATGTAACATACCTACATCAAACAAATTTCAAACACTAAATTCTTAAAACTTCTTAAAATTGTTTAAGATACATGTACCTATTATGCAAATTTTGTATGATTTTATTTAAAAATACATCTTTTTATTATAGAAATGTTAAAGAAATTACTTTTCAAATAATTTCAGGTTTATATAGATTTTTTTCATGAACCAACTAATATCTATTCTATAGAATTTAAAAATAAACACGATAAAATAAACAATTTCCTATCACTTCACACTCGGCTTCCCAAAATATCGTAGGGGTTGTTATATCATCTTATAACCGCCCTAATATTAACTCGGGCAAGCTATGGGGTGAACTCTACCTAAATCTGTCCCTCTTGCTCGTATGCAAACTAGTATCTGCATCTCTTTTCATAATAGTTGCTACTAAATAGGTATTTAGTATTCTGAAGGGAGATGTAATTATATGAACAGAAAAATAGAGTTCAATTATTTGTTTTCTGAGACTCTATTGGTTAAGAAATAAGGGTTAATTTTGATACCGTATTAGCCCTTAGAAAACTTCATTTCTCATAATAGAAATATGACGTTATTAATATCATATTGTTTATGGTGTGAAATTGTTGTTATATCGATTGGTCGGATTGTGTATATTAAATATTAAGATTTAATCAAAGAAATTAGCGAAAGAAATTAATGATGATATATTAGTTTAAGACATTGTGGGTAACTTAGAGTACCCTACTTTTCACCCAATTGCAGATAATGAAAAAAGATATTGCAGAATTTATGGAACTTGGCCCCGCGTTTTGTCTACCAAAATGCAAAATTGGAAGTAACTTTAATATAAAGATTCTCCCAAGTGGAAATTGAACTTACAACCGTTTTTATAGATTTAGGTGCTACACTGCTGCGCCACGACGGCCTCTCTTTTCGTATCTAGGTTCCCAAAAATACCACAAAATTAAAGATGTTAAGTATCTTTATAAAAACGGCAATTAACAAACATGTTCGGATAGCAGAAAATCTTAGCACATGTTTAGAAATATTTTCAATGAAAATGATGTGGTATCTAAACTGGCGTCCAAATATAATTATGGTTTGGGAATGCAAAGAATTCGTTCATATGATTTAGGGTCACATGTTTGTAACATAAACAAAAAACGAAACAAACAATATTTATGACTTGAAAATATTTTGCATTTCCGGCAGTTAAGTTGAATTATGTAAGTAAGTATATTTACTATTACGCTATGTCCCGCAAATAGCCGGGTAGGCAGAGGAAACTAGGAACCTTGTATTGGGACAATTCGTTCCCATTCAGACAGTACCGTTGGCCACTTTTCGCCGAATTCTGGACACTCTCTACACTTAAGTACTTTGTATCTTATTCTTTGTAGTTTATACTTTTTTTATGTATTTATAAGTTTTAATTTACAGGAATATAATTAATTCCTTGATTATATCTAATAAATATAAAATCATATACTCAAATCTATCTCTTCGCAAGTAATTTACCTATTAATATAGAATTAAGCAATGATTGACATCTCTGAGTGTCGTAGCAAGTCCAGACAACCTGACAAGTAAAAACATCAATGGCACAGAACTCTTCGAAACTTATAATCAAATTAATTAAGGAGTAAAATATAAGGAAAACACACCTGTGAATATGCAAGAGAATATATAAATATTCCGAATATTTGGAATTATTATATGGAAGCTTTATAGCTTCTATATAATAATTCCAATTCACCCCATTCAACTAAAACCATCATCAACACCATCACCACGTGGCTGTATTCGAACATTCAGTATTCACAATATTTGTATTTAAACATTATTATTAGAAACACATTCTCTAAATAACAAACCACACCTGGGGACGATTAACACGAATGTCAAAACGGTATTCCATAGACACGTTTCATCCCCAATCAGGCGGGGAGTATGATTTTATTTTCGCCCTTGTGCAATAGATAATAAGATTGATATTAAATGTATCAATTATGTGTGTTTCCAGACGCTAATTGATAAGGAAGTGTTCGTTTAAACTGATTAGGACGTTTAGTGTTGTTATATCGATGTTTCATAATGTAAAAATATTGTTTTATTTTTATTTTGTGTTTAAAGGAATAATACGATTTTGCCTAATGTGGTCGTATTGGAGCAGGGGCACAGGCGTGTGACTGTAAAGAGACGGTTGTGGGTTCAAAATCTATTGGAAGGAATGAATAATTTAATATTTTCGTTTATTTTCTCTACTCAACATGCAATGCCTCAAGAATTCGATGAAAACTGGAGAACGGAAGAGTCTAACTGATCAACAGAGTATCTTAATACTAGATTTCCAGGCTCCCCCTGCCACTTTGCAATGTGCCAGAACAGTTATCAGCACTATGCCAAAAATATATTATATAACATACTTATATGTACCATAAGTTTAAAATGATTTTGACATACATGTATATCTGCCATACATAAATGATTATCAAACATAGTATAAAGCAGGTTATCGATAAAAAAACCCAAAGTCCCAACACTATTCATTATATGACACTGAGGCATAGACAATTTGTAACCTCATAACGAGTCGAGTTACACTAAACGTCATAAATCATATATTTTTTTTCAATCGTAAAAAACTGACGCGGCAAAACGTCCGCTAATTGACATATTCCTACTTATTCCACTTTAATTAGATACGCGGAATGATTTATAACCATGAAATAATTTAAGATACTATCTGAAGATATTGTTTCATATTAGATACAATGTTGCCATTTCTTTTTAATTTTTTTTTCTATATTTATTTTATTTGATAATGCAGTAGTAGTTATTATTAGACATTATTTATTATTTATCCATGAATGAATTTCTAATATACGAAAGCAATACAGGTATTTGTATAACCACGTATATTTATTAGGTAAGTGAATTAAAATGATTAGTACTTCCAGACGTTTCTTAAAAATTTTAAATAGCACGGGTGCTGTTAGTGCTGTTTCTGTAATAGGCACAACATATCTAATAATAAATATCGGTTATCCTGTCTAGCATGTCTATCGCATTTTCATTTTCACTATTAATAAGTGATTGCAATTAAATTTTTGGAATTTAACTTTTATTAATACGATTAATAAATATTTCATAATTAAATACAGGGTAAAACATTTAAAATAATTTACGTCTATTTCTCACTATTTTTAACTTTAGGGTATCTACTAAAATACTCTTTTAAACTGCGTCTTTTGATTTATACACTCACATTGATTTAATGCTAGTCTCTAAACGATGTGGTTGATGCTTTTATGTGCCTCGCTACTAGTTTCATATTTAATGGAGCTATTTGTAAATATACATGTGATTTACTGAAGAGGTTTTGTTATTTAATTTCAAATGTTAGGTTACTGTCAGTGTCAATTCACTTTCGTTTCATATTTTTTATGATTTACTTTGGCAAAAAAGATTGTTACCATGAAATATTATTTAAAATTTTAAATAAAATTTAATAGGATCGCATAAGTTTTTTTAATGTGTTTTCCTAACATTATGAAATAATTTGTATACCTCTAGAACATTTATATTTTGCAAATTTTATGAGCACACTCGCGTCAGCCATATTGGTAACCCAGGTGACAGCACAGGCGTGCCTCAGCAAAAAAGGTCCTATTTGTTCCATTTGAAAACGGAATTTTAATCGTTGCCAGATAAAACTTTTTACCGCCTCACGACCACATTCCGTTAAAATATCCCATGAAAAACTTCCTTTTGTCGTTCCAATTAAAATTGCAAACACAAAATGGCTTCCGATCCGCCATTTTGGTATCGTGTAAAAAGTCATGCTTTTAAAGTTTGCCTTTTCAATAAAACTGTTATTCGTTCTAAGAATATATTATAGATCGACCGATTCTACTACTGCTTAAGTAGCATAACTTAATATTTCAATTTTTTTAGTAGCACTCGACATAATATTTTCGCGTTAAAATTATAAAATACAAAATTAACTGTTCAGTAAAATCTTTTTTTTTTTGCTTTATCATTTTGTTGCATATTGCAGGGTAGGCAGAGAGAATATAATACGCTATGTTCCCTACTCGTCGCTCACTTGTCAAATACTTTGCTTGTTAAGTGGTGGAACTCAACACCGCGCTGCCACATTACCAGAGAATCGAACCCACAATCGCCGTGTTTACATACATTTCGCCACGGCGGCCTCTCTTAAAATCTTATTGTCTTAATTAAAAAGGATAATAGATTATATTACACTATTGGATAATAATTATTTTAATAAAAGATATTTATTTCTTAGTTATTTTAAGAACACATACCTAAATATTTCTTAAGAGCATAGATAGGTGGATAGACGCATTTATTTCGAATGTGTAGTATAATGTTGGAGCTATTGATGTGGAGGCCTACATTGTCAGCAGGATTTGTGGGGGACCCCGCTAGAGGAGTTGTGGCCTTGGCTTTTTTTGGGTCACCTTTTTACGGGACCCCAAAAAAACAGATACCATGAAGTCGCAAAGGCGTCTCTTGTGAGACATTTCACCGTGTTTCACTCGATACGAGCTCAGCCTAAGGACTTTTTAAATCGCTTTGATGCAAAGCACATTTGCATCGCGTAACAACATCATTAGGTATCACTAACAAAGGTTCCGCAGAACAATGCTCGTTATTTCAGAATTACACAGACTCATAGATTAGCATTTTTTTCATATTACATTTTTTCTAGCTGCCGTGGTAGAGCATTTGGCTGTAAACGCGATGGTCGGGATTCGATCCCTATTAGGGGAATTGGTTATAATTAAATTATTTTTATTTGAGGCCAGTCGTAGCGCAGCGGCGCAATGGCAGCAGGCGCAGGGGCGTGGCAAGATGTGGATTCAATGTCTACTCGAGGAAATTAAATATTCAAAATGTATATTAATAATATATGATATTCTTATATCCTCGCTGTGGTAAAGGGACAAACCGTGGTTTTGGATTCCTTCATTTAACACGCAATGCCTTCAGAATTTGTCGGAAAGTGGAAAACGGAAGTATCTTAATGGTAAAAGAATGTATTAACACTAGGTTCGCAGGCTCCCGCTGCCTATTTTATGATTCAGACACTTCATTCAAACTAGAGACTATTTACTAGTATAGTATTGTATTTGTTATTATAAAGATATTTAGATTTATTTGATAACTAGTGGTTACTCTAAGATATAAAGAAAATATTTCTTAATATATGTGTCACATAACTTATTTTTGAACATTTTTAAAGTGTTATTCCACACTTAGGAAAGAAAAATACTTATCAAGAAAACGTATAAAAAATTGAACGTAGCGCGATTTGAACCGGCGTCTCCTTGGAAACTAACCTCGACCTCGACCAACTAAGCCTTTTCGAGAACATATGGCTTATATATATTTCCATTTTCTTCACTCTAGTATCGAGGCATAACGCTTTGGGTTCCGCCACTCAACACGCAACGCTTTCAGAATACGGCGAAAATGGGAAACAGAGTGTCTACACACTACTTCACCTCTGTCTACCCTGCTGTAAAAGCGAATAAAGCGTGACGCTACAAAAATATAAGAAAAAAGTATCGGCGCTACAGACCTCTAGCCGTATTTAAGGACAAAGACTTCTAGGCGTGTTGGTCATTACAAACAAATTCGTTCCACGTATTGTCCTTGAGATGTCACTTTTAAATTTCACACATTTATTGTACGAACCCGCCTCATTCTTTTTTTATTTAATATCATTTAAGTGCATTTAGGGAAAATTAATATTTAGAGCTAGTTATTTAAATATGGTTATCTATAACACTGTTATTATACTTAATAAAACTTAATTTAAGTCTTTTGGGTTTTTTAAGCGAGCAAAATGCTCGCCAAAAGCGTTATTATGCAAAGGATTTTTTTTATGCCAGTCTAATTACGAGCGCTAAGAAACCGAGGTAATTTCGGGGTATAAAATAGCCTATGTGTTGCTCTACGACCTCCTCTATTGGACAGTAAAATGTCTCTACAAATCAGTTCAGCTGTTTCAGACAGACATATCAATTGTATTCAACATATTGACTTATGTTGGAACTTTACAAGATTTTTTATTAATTCGTGTACACTTTTAACTTTACTGTTATTACTTAGTTATTATATTATTAAAATCCTGCTACAGATACAGAAGACATAGACAAGACCTAGAGTAGACCTAAACAGAGAGACCTATTTTGAGGACACCTTGTTTTTCACTTTCAAGACATTGCGCAGCGGAACTGAACGCCACGAATAAACTGTAATATAACTAATAAATAAAGAGATTGAGAAAAAAAAAGTTTCAGATTGAAGATTATGTAAAAGACATTCTTAAGTATTTTTTTTGTATTTATTGTAACCACTAATATTCAAAAATATTTATTTTGACTTATAATTTTATTACTTAGGTCGTCGTGGCGCAGTGGGACAGCGTTTGACTTTAAACACGACAGTCGTAGGCTCGATACCCACTGGGACTAATGATTAATTTTAATTTATTTTCATTGGTCTGCTCTGGTAGAGGAGCGCGACATTTAAAACGCAATATCTCGAAAATTAGTACACATAAGCAGCATAAAACGATGTTAGTACTAGGTTCTCACTACCCACGCTAAGCGAGAAAAAGAACAAGAAGCTGATTTGATTGTTATTTTTTCTTTGATTATTTTCAAGTTTCATGACTTAATGACCGTATGGCGCTTGAAGCTTTTAAAGTAATATGAAATAAAACATCCTATCAATTTCACGCCTCCGACAGAAACTGTGGCTATTTGAAATCTATTGAAGGTAGCAGCTGCATCTGCATCTTCTAAGTTCGTATTGTTGCTATTCTTTTCTTTAATTTTATACAACAGTTGTAGGACGAAATCAATTGCTTTTTGGTTGTTACAAATATTTTCAAAAGATTTAAAGCTATATGTAAAATATAAAAAACTGACATTAATTTTAGTTAATATTTGTGTTTTTGTATATTAATTTTATATTATTGTATTATAAGTACTTTGTGTCATGGTTTTTTATATGATGGTATATTATTCGGCGAAAAATGGGGAATGGAGTATTTTAACACTAGGATTTCTCAGCCTACCCTACTATGTGCGGGATATAGCGTGAAGCTTAAAATGGCTCTATAAAAAAAATATTAGAAACACATATCGTAAACAAGCGTTTGATTATATTCCAATTATTTAACTAAAACGTAAGTTACCTTAAATATTAGTAAAGAATATCTCAATTACTAAAATAATCCTATATTATAATATAGGATTTTATTTATAAATAAAAGTGCGGAACGGAGTGTCTTAACACTAGGTTCCCTCTGCCTACCCCGCTGTGTGCGGGATACAGCGTGAAGCTGATTTATAAAAATATTTTTTCTCATAAGCACTTAAATATCGTAAAATTACGTTATAAATTGACCATAAATAACACTTCAAATAACATTATATCTATTACTATACAATTGAATTCTATTCAAAGAATGATCACAGGAGTTGATATTTTGGTAAATCTTCAAGGTGGTCCTTTCGTATAGAAAACACGTATTGTGGTCAAGAAAGCGCCTCAAATTAGCTCCTTTTGTTAGTGAATGGATGTCCTTCAAAGTGAGCACGGGTCAGTTTTTTGCTATATTATAATTTAGTGTTATTTTACGCACATGTTTCAATGTTTCCAAAAAATTACAATAGAGATAGCAAACTATAGATACTTACCTGGTTGACTCAAACTAAAGATCATAATTGTATAAAACAACGTGTTTTATAAAATTTTCTTTATGATAATGTTTACTTTGACCTGTAACAGATTCATTTTCATGTTATGTGTGACGCCGAAGCTTATGTAAGCAGAGACAATCTAGTGTCGAGACACTCCATTAACAGCTTAGTGTCCAAGTTCAAAATATATCAACTAAAATTAAGCCAGAACTACACAGAGCTCCTAGAACTCCATCAGTCTCTCTTAGTGGAAACTCTCTTCTTCTCTCCTTAGAAGAAGTTTTTCAGCTTCCTCACTACTCCTGCATCAGTTGGGCTATTCATTGTCTGTCAGTCACTTAGTAACGGAAGAGTTTTATATATACATATTATAATGTATAGATAACTGAGTGCATGGGCGCCGATAAGCAAACAGCTTTGTGAGGCCGCCGCGGAAATTAGTCAAAGGCTGTTGTATTTGTTCTCACTAAACAACGGCTACCGTTCTTTACCCGCATAATCTTTTAGTCGAGATGTTTTCACATAGGAATGTCACCTGGCCATATATTTTTAGAATTCTAATATTAACAAGTTAGAAATATCAAAATGGGTAATATGTATGGGATTAGTGATTGGTGATACTGCTAGAAACAACAAAGAATATAAATATAATTTATCAAAAAAGATATGTTCAACATAAAACGCACATTTGATTATTTTTTTTAATATATATTTTTTTATAAAAATATAAACTCATATTTCAACAACTTTTACTAGGTTTATGTATACTTGATTCCTTAATTACTTGAATAGTCTTGATTTTAAAAGCTTAATTCAGTATTTATCGGCCGAAATGGAATTAAGATGATTAACAAAATAAAAAAAATATATCAACCAACAAAATTTATTTTACATTACATTACTATATAAAACACATTAAAATGCACGCTTTATCGTCAGCAATAAAAAAAACCGGATCAAATTAAAAAAATTTAATGCCTACATTAAGACCGCGTCTTAATCAATTCATTTGGAGTTGTCTATGCTTTTGAATTATCAAAGACGTTTAGTGTAGTCCCATAATGTATAACAATATCGTATCTCGTGGTCACATTATCGTCTAAGTGGTAGCGATGTCCCCATGCTTTCTGATACTAATTGCTGTGACGAAGTCAATATTTGATGGCCTTTAAACTGATTCTTTAATTATTCAAAGAAATTTAAATAGTTTTAAGCATCTACACTATTACGCAAATAAGTTGGAATATCGTGTATTGAGTAAGCTTTAAGAATGAGCTTGTGCTTTACGTTAGATTGATGCCCTATTTATATAATATATTTAAACATATTTTAATATGTTTTTTTTTCATTTTTACGCTGTATCCTGCATATAACATAGTGTGCAGAGGGTACCTAGTGTTAAAACACTCCGTTCCATACTTTCTGTCAATTTTTTCAACGCTTAAACGCGGTTGGCCTTGTTACCGATGCGCAAAAATTATTTTTTTATATTAATAAATAAAAGTTCATTAACGTGAGTGGGAATGGAACCCACAACGAATGCGCCGACGGCCTCAAATAATTTGATGTGTTTTTCTCTGATAAAAAAAAGAAAAATATATTATTAAACGAATGTGGTTAACAAATAACAAATCACAGTTCAACTCGCAATCACTTTCTAAAGGAAAAAAATAAAGTGATTTATCACTAGAAAAATCATAGCTTGCAATAAGTGTAGGATTGGAGATAATGACAGGATGACGACAGGATAGGAGAACTAAATACGGATAAATAATTCCTAAATGTTCTGTCCGCATTGTCACTTTATACGGTAAGTGGTCGCGCGGGTCACGCTGTACTAAGCCCGCAATTGCCGTGAACGCAAATATTTGAAATCAATTAAATATTATTTAATTATACCGAACTATGGAATGCGAGGAGGCGCCGGCTCTTTTCTTTAATTTCAAGGTTTAAATACTAAACCAAATTTAAGCCCGAGTTAAAATAAGCTTTACGATTTTTAATTATTTTTTTTGATTGGGAAACGTTGTTATATTTTTATTCTATGTTTGTGATGAATCAAACATAATTCAAAATATTAAATATTCTAAGCTTAATTTTTTTATGAGCCCATCATGGCACAGTGGGTCAGTTCCCTGCTTTGATGAGACAACGTGGTGTTGAGTTCCAAGAGAATACCCGCAATATATTGAATTCGAGTAAAAACCAAAAATTTAATCTTTTTGCCTACCTTTATAAGTTAGATAAGGCGTGAAGCTATAGCTAAATAGTTATATTTTCAAACAACCACACATACACGTGAGGTATATAAATCCATTTATTTAATATCGTCGGTAATTGATATCTTTAAAGTCGTACTGTTGCTAATTACTTGTTTGAAACTTACTTACTTACTTACTCTATGAATATCTCAGAAATATTACTCATAAAATATGTAAAATTTTATATTCACTATAACTCCGTTTAAGGTTCATAATTGACTTCTAGACATAACAAGGGATGTTGGTGTAAGCAAAAGAATTAATATGTTAGTTGAAATATATTTTTCTTAATGGATATTAATTTTATTATATATTTTAAATCTTGGCACAATGAATGAATGTAAGCGCGACGGTTGTGAGTTCGATTCCTGTGGGGGGAATGAATCATTTAATATTTTAATTTCTTCGCTCTGGTAACCAACGCAAAGCGCAGAAGAAGAAGCTAAAAGCTGGAGAAGGAGAGCTTGGAGAAGCTTCATAATAATGAAGATGATAATGATAGAATAAGACTAAAAAATATATATATTTTAGTGTTATATTTTAATACAAAAAGTCCTACGATGTTTTTTGACGCTTCACCCCGTATCCCGCATATCATAGGTGAGTCAAAGGCAACCTAGTGCTAAAATGCTTAATGTTCGATTTTCGAGACATGGCTCATTGAGTGGCTAAACTCGTCACCGCGGCTTGTAATATCATGTAAATTTTGAGGATCGATGTGGGAATTCGTGGAATCAAACTCACAACTCTCGAGTTTACAGCGAGACATCAATATATTTTCTAAAACATAAATCTATAGAAACCACAATCTTCACAATCCACTCGCCGTCGCTTACATTTCGAAGCTTTCTTAACTCAACACTAATTATATGACTATATTCGACAGACAGCGGCGAGCTGACTGTTTTAATCAAAACAATTAAGACATTTTCTGCGCCTCGACTCGACTCGACTCGACTCGTGTGCAATCAAGTAAACGTGCCATTATCACAATTAAACCGCCCCTTCGTTTATTTTTAAGATCGAGATACTTATATTTATTTCGTATGAGATCTTGAGTTTATTATATTTTTATTATCCAATTAAATATTTATATACTTTTATGTTTTTTAATATGAATATCAGATATGGAGTTTGGCGTAAAAATAGCAAGTGTTTTTAATTAAAATTAATTGTGTAATGCGTACAAGTAAATATTGGTTTAACTCTAGATAGATAGCCATTTTATTATGTATGTAAAAGACATGCGTAATTTTGAGCCATATTTTTTATTTGACCGTAGATCGGAACGTATTTATTATGTTTTATATTATGATATAAAAATATCCGTTATTATATATAGAACATATTTATAAATAATAAAAAGTACAGACAATTAATTTAAAATTTTAGATAATTAAAAAAATATATTGTACCACAACGAGGAAATAAAAACAATTCTTTCCAACTAAATCAACAATCAAAGCGTTTACAGTCACAATGCGCTAAAGCCTCTACATTATGAGTTTTGCTTATATATAATTTCAAAATTATGAATTATTTCGAATATAATTAATTAATACAAATATTAAACTCATAAACATATATTTATTTAATTTAACTTTAATTGAAATATACGTATTCAATAGTAAATGGTGGAATAGAAGTAAAGTTGTCAATAGATAAGATTGTTAAGTTGCTTTCGCCTCACCTTTGCATTAAGCCCAGTACAGCTAACCTAACGCTTTTACTAAAAGGATTATTCTGAATACGATTGAAATTTAACTTAAATTTGAAGGATATTTTAATTAAACAAAAAAATTAAGCTTTAAGTGTAATTAAAATTTAAAAAATATTTTGTCATACATAAGGAATTGTAAGAGAGATGCCAGGAGGACCAATGGACTCCTAACAGCATCTGCAGAGATGTTGCTCGTCGAATCCGCTGCTGCCATCGTTTGAGGACGACTGTTGCATCGATTGCGGAGTCGGAGGTAATGGAGCCAAGAGTTTCACGGATTCTATACAAGACTCCCACCACCGGCGGTGGGTGCGTCGCATGAAGTGGTCTCAACAATTGAATGAGAGTGTCATACGTGCGTACTATAGGGCAACAGGGGAAGTACTTAACCTCACTGCGTATCGCTCAAGGTGATGTTCTTATAATGATGCATTTTTTAATAAGAAACATTTTTTTTAACAAATAATAAAACGGACTCACACATCAAAGATAAGAAAAATTGTATGCCGTAATTAAACACCACATATTTTCTTTACAATTACAAAAAACTGTGACTAAGATTAAAAACCCATTTCATATCATTCTAAACGATATTAGAAGTATATTTTTTAGGTTCACGCTATGTGAAGGACGGAGATCCAAAGACTGCATACTAAAATCTATATATATAAAAGGACCTGTTCTGACTGACTGAGGTAAGACGCACGCACAGCCGTAACCGCTGATGGTAGGAACGTGAAATATGGATAGATGTTTATTTTTATAATCTGAACATCCACTAAGAACGGATTTTGAAAAATTTAAACCCTAATGGGATGAAATAGGGGTTGAAAGTTTCTATGGATTTTTTTTAAAACCGATTTTTATAAAATTCGAAATTCAGACTATTTAAAATATTTTATTGAACACGTGTTTCATGGTATGTTAGAATTCACCCCCTAAGGGTTCAAATAAAGGGTTGAAAGTTTGTATGGAAAAATCTTTAAATTGCCACCGATTTTTATAAAAAATTAAATTCAGACTATTAAAAATATTTTATTGAACACGTGTTTCGTGGTTTTTTTAGAATTCACGCCTAAGGGTGCGAAAGCGGGCGGAGCCGCGCGCGCCCACTAGTAAAATAATAAAATAATGACAGTTCAGGCATTTCAAAAAAACTGCTTACTTATTTAATGTTTACAGGACATATTTTTTAAATTAAAAAAAATATATTTCCATAATACTCTTCCGACTATCTCTTTAACCATCGCGGAGCACGAGACTCGTTTTCTAATTTGTAATTACGCGAACTTCGTGCCTAATACCTTATTACAGTTGCCGGGTTTGATGTTAATATTGTTAAGAGTTTAAAGTTATATTAATTGTGTCATTTTCATGTATTGATATTCATTTTTTTTTCATTTAGAAATGTAATATGGTTGTCTACAAATAAAAAATATAATATCTGAGATAATGTATTTTTTTAAATTATGGAAAAAAGATTTTGGAGTTATCGTAACGAATTAATGCTGAAACAAGAACAACGCAATGTTACGATAAATTATGATTTACGTATTTACTGTATGTTGAGGCCAGTCGTGGCGCAGTGGCACAAACGTGTGACTTAAAGCGCCACAGGTTGTGGGTTCAATTCCCACTCAGCCATGGAATATTGTTAAGAGTTTAAAGTTATATTAATTGTGTCATTTTCATGTATTGATAT
>DWAO01000151.1:0-32028 GCA_018230605.1 Heliconius congener | reverse complement strand
GGAGCATACTGCAGTAGCTACCGATAGACTTATGATTAGAGCTTTGCAATACATAATTACCATATTTCTTATGTTGATAATATTGTTACGGTATCATAGGGTTTCCACGCGGACGAAGTCGCGGGCGGCCTCTAGTTTCATTATATAACATAATAAAAAATAATACAAAATAGACTTTTATTTTTTAACAAGCACTAAGGAATACAAATATATATTTTTTTTAATTTTGAACACTTTCTTATAACACGTAATTAATTACACATCGTTTTTTAAAAGCGTGTTTTGAGAATTAAGAATTTGTTATTGGCCGTTAGCACGTTTAATATTTTTTTTAAATATATTTTTTCTTTTCTCTCCACAGCCACGCCCCTCACGAGCTATACACTTACATGCGGCGTTGTTTGGCTCTCGAGATGGAAGTTATACAGAGTGCGATGGGCACACCCTATATAGCGCAACCTCAGACCGAACGGAAGTATAGTGAAGTAAGTATTCAAATAAACGTTATCTTTCGAATTTCGTTTTTAGCTTTACGCTGTATGTCGCGTATTACATGGTATTATTTATTAGTATTTTCATCACTTCGCTCTGATAACAAGGCAAAGTGCGGCGTTGAGTTCCACCACTCAACACGCAATGCCTCGAGAATTTGGCAGAAAGTGAAGAACGGGAGTGTCTTAACACTAGGTTTCCAGGTTCTTCAACTTTATTAGCTACCTATTAAATAAAAGATAGTTTTGGAAATAAAGAGTGGATAGCAACAATGATCTTGGATTCGATTCCCATTTGGATGAGTATTTATTATTAAATTAATTTATCCCGTTCTGGTATCCGTTAACATTCCGTTGCTTAGCACGATACTTTGGTTTCGTACGTGAAGTGAATCTCCTATACAGATTAATTTCTTAATAGTAATATATTTGTTTAAGGGAGGTAGTGATCAAACACTTCGCTTATTGATTTTTGTCTGATTTTGTGTTACGAATTTAGTCTTCACAGAAATTGTCAAATAACTCAGGCCATTCAAGTATTACGTAAGCAGTTTTTTTGCAATTATTGACAATGTAAAAAATTTTAATTTATTTATTTCCAGCTCATAACCGGCCTACAAACTGTGCGTCAGAAGGTCAACATGGCGAGCGAGGAAATAAGATCACTTCAGGCTAACATCGAGTCTTTTTCATTGCAATATCATGAATGCTTGAAGAATAAAGGTACCGTTAATGTTTTTTTTATAATTTTTTTAATACCTTCACGTTAATAAATTCTTCACTGGGAACCTAGTGTTAGAACGCTGCGTTCTCTATTTTCCCCGCGAACATTTATATTGCGCATTGATTAGTGGAACTCAACGACGCGTTCTGTTACCTGGAAATGACGGTATTCCCTCGAATGGGACCGAATCCACAGCCGTCGCAATTGTACACTTTGCGCCACTGCGACACGACCGTTTCTAATGTTGTTATATATTTTTTGTTCATTCAGAAAATAATGATGATACCCATTACCATTTTGTTTTATTTTTGATATTTTTTTTTATTTTCACGCTGTATCTTGCATATAACGGGATAAGCAGAGGGAACCTAGAGAGTCGCGAGTTTCGAGATCAGAGCGGGGAGATGAATATTAAATTCGTTGTTTTTTTTACTATTTCAAAATCGTCAAATTTGTATTTTGACAGCCTTCGTTTAATAGTTAGTGTTTATTTTATTGTAATTGCTTTATAAATAAAAAAACGTTATATGAACATAAAGTATTTTGTTCGACAAAATAACCATTTGTCTTGTATGTCTCTAACGGGTCGCAAGTCCATAATATATTTTTAATTGTTTATATAATTTTGTATATTTTCATGCAGGCCACATAAACTACCTCCAACAGTCCGGGCCTATGACCAACGAGCGTCGTGAACTGGAGGCGTGCCTGCGCGTCCAAATAGATGAAATGGAGAGGAAATTGAATGTTTTGGTGAGAAGTAACTTAAAATTTATATAAAATATGTAATTTTAATAAAATATATGCATGTGTGTATGTGTATGCGTGTGTCGTGTAATAATCCATATCTCGTAAACTGTTGAAGTAGTTTTAATAAAACTGTGTCTGTTATCTAAGTTAGAATATAGTGAAAATAAATCAAAAAGAATAATTTCGACGTTACTTTTAGTATCCAAGTTTGTGGACGTAATCGAAAGTCTACATAGATTTTTTTTAGCTTCACGCTGTATTCCGCAAATAGCAAGGTTTGCAGAGGGAACCTGGAGACACAGTGTATGATACTCGGTTTCCATTAAGACACTTCCGAATTGTCGAGGCATAGCATTTTGAGTGGCGGAACTCAACGCCGCGTTTTGCCTAGCTGCCAGAGCGAAGAAATGGTAATATTAAATATTTCATTTCCTCTAGTAGGAACCGAACTGACAACGCACATCATCGTCGCATGCTGTTGCCCCTACGCCACGACAAGCTTGTATAGATCTTTATAGATCATCATACTAAACCATTATTCAATTCTAACAATATTATTTACATATAACATAACAAACTGATAACTAATTTTATTTTGAAGTCGATTAAAAATGAGTAATGAAGTACTCATTTCTTTATTTATAAATATTTTTTTTCTCAAAAATTTAAATATTTAACTAAATATTAAAAATTTGTTTACCCACAGGTTGCCCAAATAAATCAATCTCAAATGGAACTAGTGGACCACATGAAGGATAATATTGCCAATCTGCGTCAGCTGCAAAGCCAAGTGTTAGACGAAGAACTCATCAAGTAAGCATTGCTTCAATCGGTATTCGAATCTGTTACCACTGTTTTCATCATTAAATAAAAAAGCGAAGGTCGTTGTGGCGGACAAGCGTGCTGCAACTATAAACGAGACGGTTGTGGGTTCGATTCTCACTTGGGGAAATAAAATATATCATATTTTCATTTCTCCGCTGTGGTAAGGATACAAAGCGCAGCGTTAAGTTCCGCCACTCAACATGCACTGTCTCGAGATTTCGGCGGCGTGTGGAAAACGCGGTATACAATGTTAAATTACGATAATGAGAACTATAAAATAATTCACTTTTTAACCCCAGATGGAAGCGCGAACAGCAACTGAGTGGAAACGGAGTAATAATGCACTCCAACCTCAACACGATACAGGAGTGGTGTGAACTGCTCGCTGACCTAATATGGAGTACGAGGCAGCAGGTGGGCAATGTTGCCCGCATCAACGGGAAGACGATAGCTGAGCTCCGGCAGCCTCACTTGACTGAGATGCTGGATGATATGGGGAAGCAGGTTAGTGGAGGTTTATTTCTCTGTATACCTCTTTCAATTGTCTTCATGCTTTACGAGACATTCCTCTAGTATCATTAAATATACTTGACCTCACGCTGTATCCTGCATATAGCAAAGTAGGCAGAGGGAACCTGGAAACATAGTGTTAAGATACTCATTAGGCGTTGTTTATTGAGTGGCGGTCCCACTACTTAATAAAAATATTTAATAAGCTTTTTTTTTATTTTAATTTTTTTTTCATAGGTGACAAGTCTCCTTTCAACGTTGGTGACGTCAACGTTTGTAATAGAGAAGCAGCCGCCTCAAGTTATGAAGACCAATACACGGTATTTTAGGGATTATTATTATTTTTTGTTTCTTTTGTAATTCTGATTTAGTTATCTTTCGTTGATTCGATTTGATTTAGAGATGTTAATGTATTTTTATTGTTATTTTGTTTAAGTCCCACTAGGCGGAATTTATTATTTTCATTACTCACCTGTGGTACCACAAAATACAACATAGCCCAACAAACGAAGTGTTCAGTTTAAAAACAATAAAAACGGCTCCAGCATCAAGCTATGTTTATTTCATTTTCCCCTTTTTTGTAGACAATGCGTGGCGCTGGGTTCCACCACTTGCCTCTTCCTACAAAACGTTATAAATATATAAAATGATTTAAATGTTGATATAATACGTTATAATATTATTTTACAGTTTCACGGCTACAGTCCGCCTCCTTGTGGGTGGTCAACTTAATGTGCATATGACGCCGCCACGGGTCACTGTGAGTTCCTTTTTTACAGTTTTTTTTATTTGGATATTTTTGAATGAGATTTCAACTGGCTATCTCAGATCATCTTTCATAGGTATAATTATAATGAAATAAATTATTTTTGATTAATATTAATTTTTTTTTTATAACGGAAACAGTGTTTGACATCAAGTTCGGACAACTAACTATCAAACATAAACTACTGAGCCGATTTTAATTTGTAACTTTTGCTTTCTTGCAAAATTTGTAAATAAACATTCACAAAGGTACAATATGTTTCGAAAGTAAAATATAACTCAACACAACACTTTGCCTTGTTACGGAAGCGAGGAAATGAGAGAATACATTCCCCCGAATGGGATTCGAACGGCTCCAATATACGTATATATTTATGTTTGTGTAATAAATTATTTTTTTTAGGTGGTTATAATATCTGAGCAACAAGCTCAACTCCTATTAAAAAGTGACACACAAGGTCGGGGCAAGCAGCCGGTGGAGTGTGGCGACATATTGAACAACAGCGGGTGCATGGAGTACCAGCCGACCAGCAGGCAACTCAGTGTTAGCTTCCGGTTAGTCGTGAGTTCAAGGACCGAGAAGGGAGGCTTGTTAAATTGAGAAAGTTAAACAATAATAGTTTCAATTTGAGCAACAAGTTCAGCTACTGCTAAAAAGTGATACACAAGGTCTCATTCGGTGGGTAGTGGGTTCACAGACCGATGTCCCGATGGATGTTAGTAGGTTCTAAAAAAGTGATTAAGTAATTAGTTAATGTTAACTTTTTGTTTAATCACTGCCACGCACCGCTCAATTTTCGTGATTACATGTTGTGCATTTTATGTCTAAGTTAAAGTCGATTTAATGTATATTTTTAGTGTGCAAAGATTTTTTATTTATATTATAATAAGATTTATATTTAGATATTTCATTTCCTCGAGTGAGTATTGCCAAAACCCAAAGCCATCGCGCTTACAATCGATTATTCATTTATTTAATATAACAAAGGTGAAAAATTGTGAGGATGGATGTTTGTTCCACTTTCAATGAAGGGCTATAGATAAAACTACAGTAATATAGCTTATACATCAGAATAACAATTTATGTGAACATTTAACAAAAAAAATTAAGCGAACAAAACTGCGAGCGGGTCGCTATAATATATACTTTTTCTTTTTTTTCTTACAGTAACATGCAATTACGTAAAATCAAGAGAGCAGAGAAGAAAGGCACAGAGAGTGTAATGGACGAGAAGCTGACACTGCTGTTCCAGTCTGAGTTCAATGTTGGCGGTGGGGAATTAGTGTTTCAGGTATGTTTCTCTCTATCTCTGGCTAATTTTCCCTATTTTTGGCTGCTTTTGTGTATTTTTGTGGTCTTCTGAGGATTTGGGATTAAAAGCTTTATATCGAAATTCTTATACACTTATTATAACTTCTCTGTAGGGATGCTGACATTATAAAGAACTCGTAACAACCGTATAGCGTATTCGACGTAGTTCAATGAGAGTGTGTCGCTTGATAGTGCTTGGACTTGGTTTACAAGAGGCGCTCTTCCAAGTCCTGCTTGACGATCCAATTTTTATATATTCCTAAAAAGTATTTTTCTTGCCTATATGTGGAATAATACTTAAAAATGTAAAAAATATTATAATGATGTTTGCCCGGTCGCTAGGTGTGGACGCTGTCGCTGCCCGTGGTGGTGATAGTGCACGGCAACCAGGAGCCGCACGGCTGGGCCACCGTCACCTGGGACAACGCCTTCAGTCCCCCCGGACGCGTGCCCTTCGCTGTGCCGGACAAGGTAAGAGCATACGATGGGACTCCTCACACGCTGACTGATTTACGAGAGATTGCGTGTTGAGTGGAATTCGAAATCGCGTCTTATCTCGTTACCAGAGTGAGGAAATGTAAATATTAAATAATTTATTCTCCCAAGAAGGAATAGAACCCACAATCGTCGCCTTTACAGTCATACTCTGTGCCATTGGTAGTTGATAATAGCGGGGAGTCGTGGCGTCAGTGGGTCTTGAAATTAATGCAAATAAACAACATTCGGCCTGATTATGATATTTTGTTTATAAGACTGTACGACGTCGTATCATGGCAAATGCTGTTTTACTTATTTAAAAAGCAAACAGAAGTTGTAAACAAAAATTTAATTTAATTTTCATATTTTATAAATCATAATTGTGTATTATTAGATTTTTCGTCATATAAAATAATAATTTCCACTTTGGGTACACCTAATGATTTTGATGCAAGGCCCGATCTCTGGAGGCCTCACTTATATATTTATATTTTATAAAACAGGTGACATGGGGCCAACTGGCGGACACACTCCGCATCAAGTTCAGCTCGGCAACGGGCGGGGACTTGTCAGAAGATAACCTTCGATTCTTGGCTGAAAAGATATTTAGGTGAGTGAGGCATTTTTTTATAAATAAAAATATACGAGCATATTGTGTAGACAATTACAATTATTACATTATACAATTTTAATTAAAAACATAGTATTTTTTTTATAAAATTTTATTATTATCTATGTTCTATATGTATATACGCAATAGGCAATAATAAAAACCAATACAGATAATAGAATATCTCGTAACGAGGCTAGTCGCGGCATTCAGTTCCGACACTCAACTTGCATTGCATTCAGGTTTCGGTGCAGAGTGAGGAATGAAAATGTCTTAACACTAGGTTCCCAGGTTCCCTCTGTCTACCCTGTTATATGAATGTGTATAACTAAAAAAAACCCACTATTTGATTGTAAACGCGACGGTTGTTAATTGTTTAGTTAATGAATTATTTTCAATTTTCCCGATCTGGGCAATACTTAATTAAGACTTCAAGAGCGAAAACATATATAGGATATACCTGTATATGTTTTCCTTTTTCTAAGTTTGTACTATATGAACACCTGTACGTCAGTCCTCCTATGTTGGAATAACATAAATCTTGCTATAAATGTTTTCCCCTCCCTATGCTCGACCAACATGCCATATGGAAGCGTCAGCACTCTTTTTACAGAAAGGATAAAATATTTTATGCCCATACATAAAGAAATTAATCAAGATACCTCAACAGTTTAGATGTAGGATTTTTTTTTCATTTCACGATGTTTATCTAGACCTGTACTTCGTGTGACGCAGTTACGCATAAATACCAATAATGTGGACACATATTACTATAAAAATACTACTAAAGGTTAAACAAGTTTGAACTTTGCCGCCAATACCTACGACTCGATTTCGGAATGAGGCGTATGTGGCGGTTTCCCTTTGATAGGCTTATATGTGTCGTTCTTGACAAATGGCCTATTATTTTAAAACGATAATTTTATTATTTATTTTATTTGAAAAAAGTAACTTTTTAGTTCTTGGGCAATTTTTTTTTATTTAACTTGGTTTCATTCAAAGTGGTGCTGACAAAAACGCATTGTATATGAAACATTCTGTATACGTTAAACCCACACGCGTTCCCCCGCGATGCTAGACCGTGTAAAGGGCAACCCCCACCGTCCGCAGGAGCAGCCTGCCGCTGAACGCGATGGAGCTGAACAGCATGACGGTGAGCTGGACGCAGTTCTGCAAGGACGCGCTGCCGGAGCGCAACTTCACCTTCTGGGAGTGGTTCTACATGGTGGTCAAGGTCACCAGGGACTATCTGAGGACACTGTGGTGTGACCGGTGAGTCAGGTGACATGGGGTAATTTGGACGTATACTTTTCGAGATAATGTAAAATTAAAATAATTCAACGCTCTGCTTACGGCCGCTAGCCTAGGCTCCCGCGGGGCGCCGTTGCCGCCGATGACGTCTTGTACAGCCGCGTAGTATTAATCATTGAATGTATCAAATAGTTTGCAAATGCAGCATAGTAAAAGTATTACATGATATGCGGGCGAAGCCGCGAGTGGGTCGATAGTATGTTATATTTATTAAAACCAAGCTTTGAGCAGACAATAAAGATTAATTTATTATTATTGTATGAAAGAAAACGAAATCTCAATATGGGTCTTAGTTATTTCAATTCGATCACGCAGGCGATGCCAAGGGCAAAAGCTAGTAAAGTAGTCTATATATTTATAATATCATTTCTTATAATTAAGGCGGTGCGTGCGGAACGAAATGTCCTAACGCTACGCGGTTTCCTCTGCCAATCTTATCATATGCGTGATATAGCGTGACGTTACTTTATTATATTTATTGTAACACGGTTGTTGGTTCAATTCCAATATCTGAAAAAAATATATAATATTTTTTGCTCTGGTAACGCGGTGTTGAACTCCGCCACTCTCCCCGCATTATCCCAATAATTCGCTGCGGAAAGTGGAGAACTTAACATTTAGTTTCCTTTGCCTATGCTGCTATATGCGGGATACAACGTGAAGTAAAAAAAATAACTATCTCACTTACAGCCTTATAATGGGTTTCATACAAAAGAAGCAAGCAGAGGAGATGCTGTCCAAATGTCCCCCGGGAACTTTTCTACTACGTTTCTCCGACTCCGAGCTGGGTGGGATCACTATTGCGTGGGTTGGTGGTAAGTGACAAAAGAACTGAGATGTTCATCACTTGTGTTTCTTAGTGTTTTTTTAATATAGTTTTGTTTATGTTATAATTCAGTGGAAAATGGGGAACGGAGTCTCTTAACACTAGGTTTCCTTTGCCTTCCCTTCTGTATGCGGGATACAGCGTGAAGCTGATCTATTTACTTTAACATAATAGTGTAGTATTAAGTCACTCTCGTCATCTAGTATTAAGACACTCCGTTCCCATTATGATTCTTCCGTTCCCCACTTTGAGAATTTATTTATTGAATAGCGGAACTCAACGCCACGCTTTGTCTTGTTATTAGGGCGAAGAAATGATAATATTCAATATTTCATTCCCTTGATTTCTAAATATGTATAAAATTGACTCTAATAGTTCTCATTATTGATTATAGAGCACGCTGGGTCTCCGCCAATTGAAATAATAGTGTTACTTAATTAATAAGTTAATAACTTACAAAATAGTGTTGTACAACACTAAAATACAAAAAAGGTTATAAATAGGATATACGCTTATGAATTCAAACATTGATTCATAAGAAAGTATATAATAATTCTGATTCTATGTTTGATTTGTAACGTAACGTATATTTTTCTTTTTATTATCTGTGCTTATAATTTAACTTTTTTTTATTATCTATACTAGGATTTAAACCGTTTTTGTTTTCTAATGTTTCAGAGGGTAACGAAGTATTCAGTCTCCAGCCGTTCACCTCGCGTGATCTAATGCTTAGATCCCTCGCGGATCGTATCTTGGACCTCGCGCAGTTGCAGTTCTTGTACCCAAATGTCGCCAAGGACGATGTGTTCTCTAAGTACTATACTAAACCTGGTGAGTAGTTGGAGGTGTTTTATTTTATTATATTATTAATAGCAGTTACAGTTTTGTTGCCTAGCACATGGCAGAGTAAACGAACCTAGTGTTAAGTGGTAAGTTAAGAGTCCATTCCTCACGCACCACACAATTTTTGAGATTCTACTTATTGCCTGATGGAACTAAACGCAGCAGCTTATCTTCTTATTAGAACAGGCAAATGAAACATATCATAGTGTAATTTTTTTGTATCTCCCCCCCCACCCCCTAATTAGATATGGAAAAAAAATATGAAAATCTAAAAAAAATACCATCATTTTTTTACCAGAAAACGAAATGCTAAAGAACGGTTACGTAAAACCAGTGCTAGTGACGACGCTACCGCCGTACATGTCGTCGTCCCCCTACGCGCACTCGCCCGACTCGCATCGCAACACCCCCAGCGTGCACAGCAGGTGATGCATTGTTACACAGACATACATACAGATAAAAATAGATAAAGATACAAGAAATATATGTCCATAGGTTGAGTCCATGATACAATCCGGCCCGAAGGACCAATTTATACAAACATTCACCTAGAAATAGAATTATCACTCATTGATACCCATATTAATTAATAGATTTAAGTACTAGCAAATACAATACACACAAATAGACAGCACAAAATACACGTGAAAGATTACATAAATATATGTTATTCATAGGTTAGAGTGCTAGTTCATACTATAAGGACGAACATGTTTACGCTACGAATTCGCCTTTTTTTGAAGCTTGTATTCTGCACACCCCACCTTGCTAGAGTAGGCGGAGAAAACCTGGAGACCTAATGTTAAGACACTTTGTTCCCCAGTTTCCGCCGAAGAGGAAAGAAAATTAAAATATTAAATATTTCGTCCTCCCGAGTGCAAATCGAACCCACAACCGTCGCATTTGCAGTCACAAGTGTGTGCCCCTGCCACAGTGTCGGTCTCTTTCTTACCACTTATAGGCCACTTTATTACAATTCAAATTTAAGTTAAGTATTATTTATTTTAATAGATTTGTGAGTTACTATTTAAACTGTAAACTATTTATTAGGTAAAGACAAATAGCTCATTGTTTGAGACAAAGCCAATGGCATACACAATAATATAAATATGGACACTTTATACATATATAAACGCACACAGTTAAGTTAAGTATTATTTATTTTAATAGATTTGTGAGTTACTATTTAAACTGTAAACTATTTATTAGGTAAAGACAAATAGCTCATTGTTTGAGACAAAGCCAATGGCATACACAATAATATAAATATGGACACTTTATACATATATAAACGCACACATAAAGACGAGTGTGGAGTATGTACACACACATATATTTTTATATTCATTTATGTGTGTTTTGACTAGAACACACAACCAATCAAATATACCATATTATTATTTTTAGAGTAGTTTCATATAATTTTCGTATTTTTTTTGTATGTTTTACCTGACATTTTGCTTATTTATATTATACTAATGTCACAATTGATTTTTTGACACAACAGCGTTAATTTTTTTTACTATATTTTTTTAACATTATTTATTTTTTTCCTTTAGGTACATGATTGAGTTTTGACCGATACGTCCGATTTTTTATATACTTTATTATTATTTTTTTGGTTTTATTTAATAGTCACATCCTTTTTTATTAAGTTTATTTTTTCTTTGTGAGCTTCCAAAAAAATCATTTTAAACAATCTCATTAGATATTTTACTATTATTTTAAGTTTAAATAAGCAATATTAGGTTATATAGCTTTTTTAATATTTTCTATACTTTCTTTTATTTTGTATCATGTGCGTGATGCGTTTAATGATCTTCATGGTTTATTTTTAGTCTTCATATTTTTAGAAATTTTTTTTTATTATAGGGACATTACACGTTGTTTTTGCAAATTTATACATATTATATATTTTTTTAATTGATGTTTTGTTTGTTTAAAATTATACAGAATTTTAAAATATTTTTTTCAGTTTGATGGTTTAAAAAGGAAAAAAAATACATTTTTTTAAATAAAATTTTGTAAAAACAATGACTTTAAGGTAATAATTAAGACAATATTAATTATTTTATAGGTTATAAATTTAATAATAGTAACAAATAGTATTATTTTGTTTTTAGCTGCGGAACAACTATTCTACAACTCTAAATGGAAAATGGCGGAAAATATTTTTTTTAAATATAAAAATATTTTAAATTGTCATTATCAATGTTATGTTGCTTGTTGAAAATTTAAAAAAAGTTCAATTTTTTATAAAATTTTGCATATTGTTAGTGATTACTGTTAATTTAAATTTAAGCGTCTTTATAAATTTTTGATCTATGCTACTTCTTTTTTTTAATATCGCGTCAATTCAATAGTTTTTTTATAAAAAAGTAGTTTTTTTAAAAAAACGTTGCCACAAAATCAGTATTACATTAAAAAAACAAAGATAATAACAAAAACGTCAATTATAATCGATTTTTGTTACACAATCAGTATTTACGTTTATTTGTAAGGTTTTTTTTTAGGATAAATTAGACTTTAAAAAAAATAAGTTTTATACACTTATGAAATATTTTATTATATACAAATAACGGATTTAAACGATTTTCTATAATTATTAAAATATTGTCTTTTTACAAAAAAATGTCAATTTCTCGGCTGCATATCTTAGGGTCATAGACAAAATCACCTCAGGGTTGGCAACGAATTTACACATAACGATACATAGATTATTGTTTTTAATAAAAAAAATTAAATACCACATTTCTGTCCACAGTATGCGAATATCTAAAACATCTACAGCGTATTTTATATATTAAATCATAATTTTATGAAATAATATACATATTATTTTATGACTTTTCTTATACTAGAATATAAACTATTAATAAATAATCTATAATAATTTGAATTATTTCTATTTATATTAGATAAAGACCAATTTTCAATAGTTACAACAAAAAAATATCTTTAAATTAGTATTTCCAAAAAAAAACATAAAAAATCTGTCCAAGATTTTAATTATGGGTCCATTTATGCATTTTTTTATCTGTGGTCTCGTTTTTTTATATAGATAAATTGCTTTAGATTTTTTAAATGAGATGTTACAGCATAATAATATTAATGCTTATCTTGTTTATTTAATTGGGTGCTACATTATTTAATTTTAAGACTTTCCATAGACAAGATAACACGCTCTCTGTTATAAAAAAATGATAAATGTCAATTTAATATAGCCTAGTTCTTTTGTCTATGGTTATGTAATACTTAAAACATTTTTTCATTAAAATATCTTTTGAATGTCATCCAAATGGCAAAGGAATTAAATTATACGATTTAAAAAATATACTGAATATTCGAGATTCTTTTGTCTCTAAATTTTATCCATGATGTTAAAAGTAATTGATAAGTAGAAAAAAATATTAAAGGACAACGATAATTATAAAGGATGTGACTATTACACAATGTTTTAGATTTAAGCTATAATATAATTTTTTAAAAAATAAAAAAAATATGCTCAAAGAAGCGCAACTTAGACGAAATACAAAATGTCAGACGTTTTTTGCCCAAAAAATGTTTTTATTTTTTTAATCAAACGATTAACTTAGTCCAGCTAAGTCTAATTTGTGTTGATTTTTTTATCTTAAACTTTGAAAATCTGAAAAACAGTATCGTTTTTTGTTAATGACATTTGACATTAATATTTTGTGACTTCGTCGTAAATTTAAATTAAGTCTTATTCGGAATTATACAATTATACATGACAATGTTGAATGTTCGATGTATGTTTTGACGTATTTATAATACAAATATATGTGAGATTTATAATTTTTTTCATTTAACGAAAATGTCTATGGATTTTTGATTTTTAATAAAAACAAAGGTCTTGTTTTTTTTTTAAAATCTTCAAGTTTAAAATGTGTAGTTTTTTTAAATTTTTTATTGTATAAAAAAATCCAAAAACATTTTTGACTGCCTTCGCGAAAATGCAACACAGACGGTCGTTTTAATTATAATATGTTATCTATGTTTTATTATATTATTTTTAACATTATTATTGAATTTGAATTTTTAATATTATTAATTATATGTTATGTATTTTTGCCTTATATAGTCTGTGCTGTCATTTTGCGACGGATTTAAATGTATTTCTTTAAAATAATTACTAATCTTTTAACGACCGTCTACATTTTAATAATGTGTTGCATTTTCTTTTCCTTTCCCGATATCTACGGTGGGGCCTGCTCGCGACGGAAAAATAAACAAAAAAAACACAATACTAAATTTAACTGTTTTATGGCAATTATGTATATTTTTTGGCATGTTGCATGAAATAAATAATATTTTATAAATTCAATTAAAATTTTCCTTTCGTATAACATGAAAAAAAATGCATTCAATTTAATTTTTTTTCCTTTAATTTTTCTTTCGTCAAGTAACTATAAAAATAACAAAAAAATGCCATTATTATAAAAAAAAAATCCACAAAAAATGCTGACTTTTATACATTAAATCAACAAAAAACAGTTACTTTAGTGCGTCTACTCCCGCTCAAACTGAGAGTAGTTTCATGGACAGTGACTTGTTTGAACAAATACGCGCCTTCGAGCCGGACGGCTTAGACGACTTCGATTTTTATGGGGGGAACGTCGCTATGAAATAAGGTACGGTTTATATTTTAATATTAATTATAAAGGAGGTCATTTATTTTCGATAGGAATTAATGATTTGCAATTTTCGATTAAAACAGTGCACTAAAAAATATATTATGATAACATGACTGATTGTCTTGACATGGTTAGTCAGATGTAACAGTAATTAAATGTAGAAACATCAAAATTGACCTACCACCATTGGTTATAACAACATATTTTTCTATACATAATGCTCTTTTAGTACTGTTTTAAGCTATACGCTGTATCACAGTTAGGCAGCGACACCCCATTTCCCTCTTAATCTTCGAGACAGTGCGTGTTGAGAGGCGGGGCTCGATGCTGCTCTATATATCTTTGTATCATTGACCAATGTCTAAGAATATATTTTTTTTTTCAGAGAAACGTCGAAAAACTACCAGTGAATTAGATTTATCCGCTTGAGTCAATTATTTAGCCTAATTCGCCGTTATGTATCCGTGCCATAGTGTATATTATTATATTGTGCAAATTATTTTTTATCTGTAACCATAATTTTAATGACACGTGTCAAGTAAAAATAGCAATCATTTTAATTTGTAATAATTTTTTTATTTTATTATGTATGAATTATTTTATCAGAGATTTGTTAATTTTAATTTAGTTTTTATGACGATACATTATGTTGATTTTGTTCTAGTATTGTAATGTTTTTATTTCATATTTAAAGTTTTATATATTTGATTTAGTTTAACGACGTCCTACATCATAGAAAAAAATTATGTAAACGGCACAAAAATTATTCATTTTACGATTTTTTCAATTTTTGTGTATGTGTATAAGTCTTTTTTTTAATAAGTAATTATGTTAATTGTATCGTACTCTTTGATTGAAAACTTACAAAAAAATACTACTAATCGTTTTTTTTTAATGTTAAAGTCACCTCCCTCATACAATACATTTAATATATTTTAGCAATATTTTAAATGAGAGTACCTTTGTGTCTTCATTTTGATTTTATTTACTTAGTTTTAAGTGAATTATATCTTATTTGCAATATATTTTTACTTAAGACGTGCATTTAAATAATATTTTGATTTATTATTATTATATTCAACGTTTTTAAGTGATTTCCAGTGATTTTTTAAATTAAAAGAAAAAAATATTTTACAGAGGATAAATATTGTCATTAAGAGATTATTAATATGTATTTTATAAAAAATATAAATTCAACAGATAGAAAATAAATTTATATCGTGTTTTTTTGATTAAAAAAATAAAAAATGCTCACTTCATTTTTAATAATTAGTGCCATAGACAACCTTTATTATACAGAAGTATATTCAAATTGTTTATTTACAAAAAAATATTATATTCTGGTTATTTCAGTAACAGTTTTAATTCTCTAAAACAATTACAATAATAAAAAATAACATCCAAATATATAAGAATAATTAGAACTGAAACAACAAAAAGACTACACAATTTGTCTTATTCCAAAAAGTAGGAGCTTGCTTGTGGCAGTGAGTCCGCGTCCGTATATTTAAATTAATAGATCATATAAGTAAAGTCTTCACCTCAAAAATGTAAGAAAGAGTAATTTGAGAATATACGTTTTAATAACCAGAATATAAAAAACAATATAAATCGATCAAACTGGTGTGTAATTTATAAACTATAAAGCTTTATATGAAAGCAGAAAAGGTGGTCTAACTAATATTAAAAAAAAATATTTAAGACAATATTAAGGCGGTCGAGCCAAATGGGCACTAGCGTGCTACTGTACGTACAGCCACAATTGTAGATTCAAGTTCCACGCGAGGAAATGAAATATTTAATTTTTTCATTACATCCCTGTAGTAACGAGTCAAAGCACAGCTTTATGTTTTGCTCGTCGGCTCAGGAATTTGACGGAATGTGGCGAACGGAAGAGTCTTAATAGGAACGAAGTATCTTAACACTAGAAATTCCAAGATTCTCTCGGCCTACCCTGTTGGCCGTTTTAGAGGAGAAACCAGTTTCTCAAGAACGAGAAAACACATGATTTTACATTTTATTTCAAGTTGTGATTGCTTGCAATTATAATATGTAGATATTGCAATGTGATTCCGTTAATATAACTAGTTTTGAAATTACAATTTCTAAAAATGGACCACTTTTCTATAATTTCATATTCTATGTGTGAGCTAGAGTAGGTATAGAGTAGGTAAGCATAAAAAATTATAAAATTTTGGTCAATTCCCAAAAGTCCCAGTGTGATATATGTGGCCTTACCTCCCCTTTGCATTTCGTAGTGTTGTTCGACTTTAATCATGTTAAAATAATGTTTATATAATATGTATATTATTGTATTTGTACCAAAAAATTTTTAAAAATTTACAAATTTTTCAACCGCCGTATCAGCTTGTGACTGTAGATGCGACGATTGCGGGTTCGATTCCCACTCGGGATATTGAATTATTTTCATTTTCTCGCTCTGGTAACGAAACAAACAGCGGCGTTGAATTCCGCCTTTCAAAACACAATGTCTCAAAAATTTGGCAACGAGTGCGAAACTCATTTTACTTTTCATCGTTAAAAAGTCATTATGTTAATTTTTCTCGACCAAATTGTCAATTTCCCACAAAATACACGAGAAATTTATTATTCTTTGTCTTTGTTAATTGTTATATTTGATATGAACCTGTGTACTTCGTATTGTAAACGCTTATCTTATGTCAATTCTATTATAGTGTTAAGCTTTTGCCTAATATTGACGTATATATAAATATATAAAATTATGTATATAATAATAATGTATAACCTTACAATATAAATGAGTTAACTCAAAATAAGTTATTGTGACAAGACAAAAAGCAGTTTGTTCCGCTACTCAACAGGCAGTATCTCGAAAATTAGACGGTGCGTAAGAAACGGAATGTTCTAACACTAGTTTCCCTTTGCCTAAAAATGTACAACTTCTGATTTTGCTGATCTGCTGAATCTGCTGCTGCTGAATCTGCTGATAAAAATCGTACTCTAAATATTCTATAGTAATTTTCCATAAATAGTAATTTTGAGTATCCTCACTTTTATTCTGAGGCTACGATATGTTGATGTTCAAATATGTATATGTATTTACGGACAGATATTTTTAAATATTTTTTGTTGAGAAAATAATTATTAATATTCAGAAATTGTGAATTAAGGGATGAATTCATTAAATTCGAATACATTGTATACATTACATTCATTTAAAAAAAAAAACAATAAACTATATAAATTCAATTATATTCAGAGCTAAAAAAATCTTTGTAAAAAATACTGTTTCTAAATTTGATAAGCCTATACTAAATTCTGACGATTTAAAAACAACTTTACTAAAAAAATATATATAGATACAGAATTTCGCCCGCGGCTTCGACCGCAGTCCTTCTCGATAAATGGTATATACAACACAAAAAAAAGAATACTCGATAAAGTAGTTTGTGAGATCAGCGCGTTCAATCAACCTCTTCAGCTTTATAATATTTGTATAGATTTTGATATTTTCAATACAAAAATGATTAATATCTGTCTGTACGCAATTTCAATTATATTAAATGTTTAATGTGTAAATGTCAATAAATATTTGTTTGTTTGATTTTTTATTGTTTTTACAAAGTACCCGCCTTGCTCATTCTAGAATACATATTATTAAATGAGGTTATCGTCGCCAGAAGCCTCTGTATATGCAATAATGCGCCGTTGTGGGTTCGATTATCACTCGGGGGACCTAAATATTTAATATTTTCATGAGAACTGAAGGAACTGGGACATGTTAAGACACTCCTTTCCCACTAAGACATTTTAGTCCACCCCAATTAGACAATTTACCCCACTTTCCGCTGGAGGCTTTGCCAGTTGAGTGGCGGCATATAACGCCGCGCTTTGCCTTGTTACTAAAAATGAAAATATTTCATGTCTTCATGTGGGAGTCTAACCTGTCTGTTTAGTCGGACGCCTGCCTCTGCGCCCTGACTGGCCTAGTTCTCAATTTTTTTTATTATAATCTTACATTGCTTCTCCCGCATATAGTAGGGTAGGCAGGGTAACCTATTGTCAAAAAATTCCGTTCACTTCCCAACTATTGTAGTCATCACAATGACTAATATACTTATTGGATAAGGAAATACAAAATAAAAGATTGAAAAAGTACATTATAATTTACATATATTGACAACTCATTCAACCAACGCTACCTATTGTGACATAACTACATACAAATTTGTATTATAACAAAAAATTTAAATTAAAAATGAGCTTAGACGTCGCACTAAATGTATAATAATATATATTATGCATAAACAAATCGAAATCTATATTCTTTTTTCGTATTGTCACGAAGAATATTATTATTATTATTATTATTCAAAGTATAATCAAAAAATTGCCAAAAATTACAATAACATTAATAATTACACTTTTTGGCCAATTTTTTTCCTAATTTTACAAAATAGTATTAACAATTGATGACTTTATTAACTATGTATTTTGAAAACTAGCAATAACTATTTATAATAATAACTAATTAAAAAAAACTTATTATTAATGTAAGAAAGTCAAACTGACATTTTGAATAAAAGTCAAATAATTAAAAAATAAAAGGAATTCATAAAAAACAGCGTGCGACGTCAATACTAAAATCTAACGACATATATAATATATAGTATTTATTATATAAAAAAAAACAAAAAATGCATCAAGCCAGAATTAAATCTCTTATTATCCACAAAAATAGTTGCTTTCTATTCAAATTCGTATATAATATATTCGCTGAGGCAGTGTTACTTATTTTGTAATTACAATTTCATTTTATTAAAAAAAAAAACGGTAAAATCTCACTAACAAATATTATAACACGGTGCTTTTACCCAAATACTGACTACAATTTTGAAGCCATTGCGTGTTGATTATCAACGAACAAACGAGGAAAAGAAAATAACTCGTTTCCCAGAGTGGGAATCGAACCCACAATCGTCGCTTTCATAATCAGACGCTTGTGCCACAGCGACTGGATGGAGCGTTAGATATTTCAAAACTATATAAAATAATTATTAATAATGACATATACTTTAATGTAATTAGTAATTACTAAATGTAGCTATAAAACTGTTTTTTGAGTGATTGACAAACAACGCTCAGACGACGCTACTAGACTTGAACTTGTACTACGTCGAACCTTGTCATGTGATGAGAGAACAGAGAAAGGAGTTCCTAAGGAAAACGGGAAAATAACAGGATTTTTCATTTTACATAGAAGTGCACGTAAGCAAAAGTTGCTTTGCAAAAAGAGATAGTTTATGCATGGTTGTTCAACTGTCACGCAAAACCTACTGAACGGATTTATATAGTTTATGCATCAGAATAACACGTAGGCTACAATTAATGAATTATAATTTGAAAACATTTTTGTTTAATTTGGCTACAATATAACGATAAGTTAAGCTGGGGTTGAGTCGCTAGTCTTTAATAGTACTGAATTAGTGAGATTGTACTGCATAATTAACATTCTATATATTATGCAAAATTTAATTTCAATTTCATAAAAAAAATGGAAAAAAAATAAGAATAATCTTAAGAGTAACTTATCGCCTAACAGTGGATATTATAGTGACAAAGGAAATCTAATTTATATATAGATAGATAGATAGATATAGCTCATTTGGTGTAATAATAACGGAGTTGTATTTTTTTTTCAAATATTCTTTTTAAACTATAATTATTTTCCAATATGGGAATCAAATCCATAACCTTCGCGATTGCCGACAGAAAACTAAAAGGAAATATGTGATTGTTTCACCAAACGAGTGACATACAAAATTAATAATTAAAAACATATATATATATAATATTAGTGCAAGTATATGTAACATATATTTATAATTTTTTTTTTTTTGCCAAAACATTCTTAAAACAAATATTTATTTTTTATTCTTATATAATTTTTTTTTATAATTGATTCATTAGTAATAATCGATTTATTACTTTCTAGAACTTTTGTACTTTATTAAATATGTTTTATTAAATATACAAAACTACATAAAAATAAAACAAAAACATTTCACTCCACCAAGAGGGAATCGAAGTCACAACAAACTGTCGCGTTTAAAGGCAGAACTATATTAGCGACACACTATAATCGCGACGGTTGTAGGTTCGATACAAAACAATATATATTTTAATTATTTTCATTTCCCCGCTCTGAAGACGAAATGTGGCGTTGAGTTCCGCCATTCAATTTACCATGTCTCATTGAGCGGAAAATAGGGAACGGAGTGTTTTAACACTAGATACCATCTGCCTATCCCGCTTTATGCGGGATACAAGGTGAAGCTGTCTTCTCTATATCTTTAATATAATATAAAATTACGTAACTTGCACTAAAATATTTAAATAAACAAAATTATAATACCTAAAAATCTTCATTTATTTTATAACACGCAAAAAAAAAACTTTGCATTTCTAAGTCGAAAACGTACAAACAAACACCACGGCGTGAATTTCACACGCAAACAAAATTACAGTAGAGCGTCGATTGTCTGAATGTCGATAGAGAGAACAACCGTAGATCAACCGAACGACCGATTAACCCAACTAAAACACCACTTGTTAATTACACCCAATATGATACTTTATAAAAGATTCCTGAATATAAAATAAATTACACCGCCTTTTTTTATATAAATACTCAATTAACAATGTCTAAATATAAAGTATAAGATATCCAAATAAGACTGATAGATTGTAAGGCGCTTGAACAGTGTCTTAACATAAGGTTCTCTGTGGCTGCCCTGCTATATGCGGTGTACGGCGTAAAACTGAAAAAAAATCTATTTGTCATTAAAAATATAATCATGTATATATGTAAATATATTTTTGATGAAATAAGATGTAGTTTTTATTTCCTTTTTGATTATCCGGAATAAAACTAACTTTCCAAACACATCACGAATAAAATATCCTACAATTAAGATAATCGACGGTCTACTATAGTTAACTCTTATTTTATTATTTATTACCAATATGGCGTATATAATATATAATTAACAAATATAGCAAAAAATATCCACATTTTACTTTAAAAATTAATATTTTAAAGTATAAATATTTCGCCAAAAACAGCGCGCGGATTTCATCTGCCAATTAAAAAGTCAGTGTCAAGAGAAATTATTGAAAAAAAAAAATAAAGATCGTAATTTTTTGTGCCAGTTTTTTTATTCAGCCTTAAATAAAAATATGTTTAAAGAAATAAAAAATAGATTGGTCTAATGAAATTAGTGATAATAGAAAAAAACCGCGCGCAACCAAACGCAACAAAATTTCTCATTATACATATATTTATTTTAAAAAAGTTATTCTCGTCTAAATATTTTAATAATCTATACTAAATTATCAACTTAGCGCTAAATTATAAGAATACCCTCAAACACAACGCGTGCATTTTTTTTATTATACATTTTCAGTTATAAAAAAAATGTATTTTTTTTAATTAATGGACTTTTATATATTTTTTATATAGTGTAATAATATTAATAATATGATTGGTGTTTGTAGTAAAAATAACAAAAAAATTATTGCCACTTTCAAATTATGCAAAAAACACAAATACAGATAAATTAAATTGACATATAGTCAAATATTAATACCTTAAACTTCTAAACCAATAATCCTGATTAAAAAAGAAAATATTATGCTTATTATTATCAATATAAAGAAAAAAATTGCTGTTATTATTTTTACAACAAACAAAACCAACCAACTAAAAAATAATAACATAATAATCTATTCATCTTATTTATTTTAATAATTACGAATTAATTAATTATTATCAATATACATTATTTTATTTTTTTTATCAATCAATTAACAAAAATTTTCCCATCAAAACTTGCCACAAAAAAAAAAAGTAAAAATAATGCAAAATCTTAATAATATCACAAAAACTATATACAGATTTTTTTTTTGTACAGATTGAAAAAAATCCACACATTAAAAAAGGGGGTTATTTAGTAGAGTTCTTCCTTTGTACATTGAGTTTCTCTTTAAGTGGTTTTTTTCTCCAGTTCCTCATGTAATAAAAGTTCTTTTTATTCAGATAAAAAAACGCACAGATAATAAAAGTTATTTAGCTGAGTTCTTTCTTTGTATATTGGGTTTTTCCTTTAGTGGTTTCTTCTCTGGTTTCTCCGGTTTCTTCTCTACAGTTTGCTCCATGGTGGGTGACGTAGGTTTCTTCGGCTTAGAAGCTTTGGCCGCCGCCGCGTAGTTAACGGGTTTGAACCCCGTTTGAGTATCTTCTGGTTGGGGGGATGATTGCTGGATAAAAAATGGAAAAACAAAATTGTTGAATGAAATAAAATACTTCACTATATTGTATTAATTATTTTTGTGGCTATTTCTTTTTTTTTTTTAATTCGTAAGGCAAGGCAGTATACACTAAAATTGTTAAAATACTAGGAGGAATCAGCGCGATGGTTGTAGATTAAATTTCCAGTCCGGTGAATGAGTTATTTTCGTTTTCGTTAGTTTCGTTATTTTTTTTAGATAGCAAATTTTGTGACAACGTGAAATGCTTTAAAGAGTTTTATTATAAGGCAGAGTAAACGTAGCAACTGCCGTGACATCTGACACTTTTTCGGAAGGAAATCACTGAATATTTTATTATTTTTGCATGTTCGTGTGACTAACTGACGTTTTCCACCACGGCTGCCAGCTGATTTTTTTTAACTTCTAATAATTGCACAAACTATAGTTTGACAAATTTCCAGTTGGGAGGAAATGATTGAAAAAATTGTTTTGTTTACGTGATTGAGAGGCTGCAGCGAACCTACGCACACACGGAGCTGCGTATGACGTGTCTTAAGCGTTTTACGAGTTATCGCTTGAGAGGAAGTTAGTCAGGAAAACTTGTGGCTGGCTCCCGGACCATCAAGACTGTGACAAGACTAAGTGCGGCGTTGAGTTCCACCACTTAATATACAATGTCTGGAAAATCGGGCTTAAAACTAGGTCCCCTTTAACTTTGTGAAATCATAACATAAAAATCACTACCTTCACAATTTCCACGCTATCTTCTTTAACTTCTTTCTTCTTCTGTACTTTATTGTTATCTTTTGTTAATTGTTTCGTTTTTTTTACATCTGTTTTGACAGTAATTTTTTTTATTTCTTGTTTTTTTGTTTCTTTTTTTTTATCTTTATCTGTGTTTTCTAAAGGTTGTATTTCCGCTGCGCTTACTTCTGGCGGGTCGGTGGATTGAGGTTCTATAAAAAAATATGACATTTATTTAACTGTCTTGTCGCCATGTTGGATTTAATGGGATTTTCTAAAATTCTTTTCTGCAATGTAATCCTACTCGGGAAAATAGAGCATTTTTATTTTCCCACTCTACGACACGACAAAGACAAAAAACGAACGATTTTATTTTCCCTCAAGTAAGTATTGAATCCATTACTCATTATAATGTTATTTTACTCATATAATAATAAAATAATTCTACATACCTTCTTGTTTAATTTTTTCTTTGCTGTCAACCTGTTCTGTTTGTTCCACAATTTCTTTGGAACTTTCTGCTTTCGCTTTGTTTTCTCCACTTTCTTGAGGTTCTTCTAAAAAAAAACCAAAGAAAAATTTTATAAACCTTATCTATTGAAAAAGGAACGGATAATATTTATTTTTTAGCTACACAGAATGAAATCTAGTGTTACGACATCCGTTGAGTGGCGGCGGAAGTCCACATCGCACTTTGTCTTGTTACTAGAGCGAGGAAATGAAATGATTAGATAATACATTCCCCTAGTTTGAATCGAACCCGCAACCGTCACGTTTACAGTCAAATTGCGCTGCGTTAAGCTCAAATTAACAAAAATCTATACGTTAATACGTGAAGCAAAAACAGGAGTATGAAATTTGGCACACTTATAGTTTATATGTAGGAGAAATGCAGAACGCATACATTTTTTGAAAATTATTCTTATAAAGTACATTAAATCTATAAATAAAACATTACACACACTACCATACATTTGACAATATGAAGATGGTTCTCTAGTAATAATAAAGGCCTAACAACAATTGATAGAATTAAGAAGTAAAATTATCTAATTGTTTGCAAACAATCACATGTAAAAATATTAAGAAAATAAACAAAAAACACCAAAATAAGAGACACAAAAAAATTGTTTTTTTATTATTTTTCTGATTATTAGTACCTATTAAGGCACAGCGTGTGTCTGTGAACACCACGGTTGTGGGTTCGATCCCCACACAAATTATTTTCATTTCTCCACTCTAGTAAACAAAACGACAAAAACGCTTAATTTCCACCAAGCAACACTCAAAAATTGGCCAAAAAAAAAAAAACAAAACAACCATACCAGGCTGAGATCTCACTCTGTTGGGCACAAACTCAGCGGCTAAAGGATTTAGTGTGGATCTGGATACTGCCTCTTCTAAAGAGATCGACGATTGACCATTGCTCGAACTGCAAATTAAGACAAATTGGAAGTTTCATAATTACTTATGGGTGAGTAGTGAGTTAAAAGGCCAGTGGTGGCACATAGAAGTGTGCGATAGTGAGCGCGACAGCGGCCGAGTGGGCATTTGAATCACTACGCATTAAAATCCTACACGGGGAAATAACATATTTTAAATATTTTCATTTCTTTGTTCTGATAACGACGCAAAGCACGCCTCCGCTTCCGCCTCTCTACACAATGTCTTCAGAATTCAGCAAAAAGTGGTAAATACAACGAAAACAGGCCCCCAAGTTGCCTACCCTGCTGTGTGCGGGAAGCACCGTGAAGCTAAAAAAAAAAAAAGGAATCGAATTGTGTCAATCAAGAGAGTTGCTTGTAGGCAACAGCCCTTATTGGAAGGAAGCTTGTGTGAAGTTTTGTTATTGGGTGATACACATGTACATAGAATCTCTTTCTTAATAGTTTATAAACATAGACAATATGTGTTTTCCCTTGTTTTATGTAAAACTTCAATAATCTTCTTCTGTAGTCACTTCTGTTTCAAATCAATACAAACCTTGCATAATGTGAATGTCCATTTGTGTTGGGCCTGTGCCGTTGCTCCCTCTGCTCGTCCTCAAGCATGGCCTCTATACATTGTTCCATTAAGGCTTCTTCTTCTAACTGTTGCATTACCTGCAAATTTTGTGAAAAATAAAATGTAAATATGTATTTTAAATATCATTTAAAGGTATTAAGGTCTCTTAAACACTGTGACGCAGCGGTATAAGTGTAAGGATGAACGCAATGTTTGTTGGTTCGAATCCTTTTAGGCTGAATGAAATATTTCATATTTTAATTCCTCACTCTGGTAATAAGTCAAAGAAAACTGAAAAATGGTTGTTGTGACTGTACACGAGATGGTTGTTGGTTCGATTCTTACTTAGGGGAATTATTCTCAAGAAGTGCAGGTTGAAAAAAGAATGCAGGTTCAAAACCTATAAACATTTAAAGTTCTCTAACTTCCTCTACTAACCTGTTTATCAAATTCTTCCTCATTCTCCATCCACATGTAGTCTTCAAAGTCATCCTGCGGCGGAGGGTACGCTCCAGGTGGGTAGTATGCTCCTGCCATTACGTATGGACCTGTAATTAACAAAATATATATTATTTTTAGTATCACACTGTATGAAAATTAAAAATTGCAGCTAATTAAAGAAAATTCTTATTTTTTAGCAATTTTATTGAACTACTTTATTTCATATCTATTTTTTATTTATGAAACAAATAAAATACTAAAGTGTTTTTTTTATTTTTAAAAGGAAATTTGCCAAAATACAATAGTGAAAACTGTACTTAAATAGGCTAAGCCATTTCTATTGAGATCATTGTTTTCACTTCTGTTACATTAATAAATGCCCCCAATAATAGATTTCAGCATATATCTTTAATTTCAATTTTCATATACAGACAGCAATCAGTTACAATTTTATTGTACTAGTGTATAGATAATTGGTTGCAATAGTGGGCTGCATCATGAAATATCTACTAAAACTCACCAGGTATATGCCCCCTCGGTATTTGAACCTGGTACACGGGTCGAACACCCGCGTCGCCGCTGCCCACCACGCCACCGCCCACACCGCTATCTAGTATTACACCGTTTTGCTGGAAAAATGGAAGAAAATATTGTAAATTAGGTGTTTAAAATGCTTTACGTGTTAAGTGGCTAATATATACGCTGCTTTACCTTACCAAGGCGAGTATATTTCTAATATAAATATGCCTATGGATGGGGTTCAAATCCACAACAATACAGGCCAGTTTTCAGTTGATGTCCTACATATTCATGGCAATGATAATATTTAAAATATATTCAGTTCCTCATACTGTATCTGGCACATAACAGTGTAGGCAGAGATACTAGTTAAGATACTCCATTCAACACTCAACGTCGAATTTTCGAGATTTTGCGTGTTGAATGGTTTGGAATTCAACAACAAACTTTGTCTTGTTACCAGAGCAAGGTATTGAAAATAATTCATATCCCCGCTTAGGTATAAAAACCCATAACCATTACGTTTACAATCAGACAATGTTCCTGCGACACAATAGATTAATTGCTCATTATAAGATTAAAATGATTTTTTTATTTATTACAACTACCTATAATTTTTATTTTAGAAAAAATAACAAAAAATGGAAAAGATTTTATTAATATTATAATAGAATTTAAATAATTTTAGTTACATACTTGCCACTGTCCATTCTCTTCATTGGCATAATAGGGTGCAATGTTTGCCGACGTCTCTGGTATTTTCATACTGGCAACACTTACAATTTTAAAAAAAACTTCCTAACCATAGACTATACAAAATATTTAACAGCAAATAATTAAATATATTTATTATTTATCAATAATCAACTGAAGGCACTGTTGTCATAAGTTTATTGTTTTTGTCTGTCTGTCAATGTTTGTTAGCATTTGTCTTCATAGCTGTAACAAAAAATTATAATTTTATTTAAAAAAAAAAGTATATAATTTCAATTTAAGACAATTTTAAATAGGTTATTGTGTCACAATTGGGCAACATTGGAATGTAAACACAACGTTTATAGGTTTGATTTCCATTTGGGGCAATATTTAATTTTCCCATCCTGAGAAGTGCAGCAATGTAAGTGATGTCTGTCATTACCCAAGGGCAAAAGCAAGCGACGTAAACGCAAGCATTGTAGGTTTGATTTCCACTTGAGGGGATGATTTTTTTTTCTTTAATTTCCTCACTTTAGTAAACATGCAAAGCATGGGTACAGAATATCTTAACATTAGATTCCCAAGTTCCCATGACTACCCTGCTATGTGCAGGATACAGCATGAACCCAAAAACAAAGTGTAAGTTTGAGCACAGTATCAGATTGCCTAAAAAATATCTATTGTCAATACCTGTACAGTGCAATGGTTAAATTATTAAATTTATTAAATAATGAAATCTGTCTCTCAACATACATTGTTTTGAAATATGTTTTTAACTGTTTATTTGTTTCAAAACGCAGATGCACATAAAACACACATTCTTAATAGCAATTTTAAACAATGTATTACATGTTAATCTTTAAAAAATAAATGATATAATTGCCACTAAGTGCAGTTTCATACCTCCCACTGTGAAGGCAGATAGAATTTAGTGTCAAGATATTTTATTCTCAGTCTGATGTGTGGAATTTGACACTAAACTTATATATACTTGTAGCAAATGTGTGATTAAACACAAACAATTATAAGTAAGTTTAAATTAGAAGAAAACATAATTCAATGTAGTGTGTATAAATCTTTCATTATGGTACATTTGTACAAAATATAGATTATATAATTTATACATTCAATCATAATTTTGATAAAGTGCAAGAACAAGTGGCTGTTCGCGAGGAGGAAGTAGGTGGCAAGGGTGCCCTCCCACGGGACTTGAGCCTATGCTTGCGGCCGTAAACAGAGCGTTAAATTATTTAAATTTTACTTTTTCTGGAAAAGTATACAACCAAATTACGTGCCATAAAAGACAAAGCTTATATTCATAAAATTTCCCTGAGGATGGAATAACTTGGTCATTAGTTTTAATATCTTAGTCAAATAAAAAACTTTGAAATATCACCTTGCTATTTGCAGTTATATTGTCACAAAATGCTTTATTGTGATTTATTTAATAGATAGATATAGGGTGTCACAGACTTTATATTAGAAATAATATAATTAAAAGTTTTTGTAGTACAATGTATTTACATATATTTAATTATTTGTGTAGCACATGTGATTAAAGTAATATGATGGCATTCCTAATTATTGTTATTTCATTATATAAGGCTAGCTAAGATTTAAACTGTAATGTTATATACCCTTTAGCACTCCTGAAGAATGTAGCTTTCGTACAACACAAAGTAAATTGAACCAGTAAATCCAGAGATCATAGTGTTTAAGCAAACAAACTTCCACTTTATAGCTACTACTATAGATTATTATTATTAATTACATGTAAACTATTAAACATATTTACACACATATAGCAACACGATAACATTATGAAAATTGTAAATTAATAAAAATTGTATGCATTAATCACAATAAACTTTGTATAAAAACTTTTGTTTTAAATTAAATGATATAAAGAAAATATGTGATACATGATTTTAAATCTTTTTACACCTGCTTAGTTTGTTGATAGTAATCTAAGCAAAACAAAAAAAATAGTTTTAAACAAAATTATAAATATAAAAATATTATTCAATTAACAAGACAAAAAGAAAAAAGTTATTAAGTAGAAACTTTCTAACAATCAATGTTTCATATAAAACTATATCTTCACTTGTAATATGCTCAGCCACAATTAACTACTAAAATAGATACCCTATAAACAAAAATAATGTGTGACCGACATTTATTTATATACAATTAGGAAGTGTCTACGTGCATCTATAGTTATATATATATAATGAAAATGCGATTACTGCCTGTACATGGAAAATATATGAGAAAAACTATTTTATCAATATCATAGAACTAAAAACAATGATTTTTATAATATTCGTCTGTTTGCCTGAGCGTTTGTGTGTGCTAATCTCAGAAAAGACTTACTTGATTTAAACACAATTTTCACTATTGTATTATGGCAAAATTTCCTCGTTTGTTTTATTTAGAATGAAACATAAATAAAAAAAGTTTGATCAATTCACTTTCACACGCAGACGTAGCTAGTAAGAGTTACAAACGACTTAGTTAAAACACGTGTGGTTTAAAATTAACTAAATGATCATATATACTTACTCTACGTACACATTTATTATCCGTTATGATTGATTATAATTATATTGTCAATTTTGTAGCTTTTATAGTGATTTAATTGCGGTTTTAACTATTAATTGTAACATTATAACCTAATAACATAGCTAACGTCGTACGTACTTCGTGGCTTAAATGGCGACCAGCGTGAAGTTATTTGGTAGTTTAATAATAAACTAACTTCAGAGAGGTAGAATTGACTGTTTATTTTGTCTGTTTTTATTTATTAAATTATTCGTCATATTCTTTTTCAAAAAAATATGTATTTAATTATTAATTATGTTTAGGAGAACTAGAATTTGTTTTATGAATTCATTTTCATATTTATAACAGTATTTACTTAACCGTATATTGATAACCAATGTTAGTGTCAATATTTATTTTTAATTTAATTATTATTACATTTTAAATAAAATATGTAATATATTATTCATTTGAATTAATTATATATTTTTTTATTTAGGATCATGTGTATCAGTCACTAACTAGTTTTGAGTATCATTTGTTAGATTTCTTAAATATTACTTTATTTTATTATTTGTCGTTTGCCATTAAATATTATTTTATTTTATTATTTGTCTGTTTAAATATTAGTTATTAATTTACTATAGCATTTTAAATAAAATAGATTATGTAAATCAAATAGTTATATCAATAAATTAGATTCCATATTTACGTTAATTTAATAAAGATTTCCTTACCTTTGAAAGATGGCTGTTTAATTTAATATATTACATATGTTATAGTATAATAATTAAATTATCTTATTACTAGAACGATACTCTTGTTAATTTAGTTAAGCCAAAATAATGTCAAAAATCAAATTGATCGCTAATCGTAGTGTTTTTCTACTTTTTAAAAATTTGTCAAAACAGTTTACCAATTATTTTGTAAATATTAATATAAATAATAGCAATATTGTTATCTTTATAATGTATTTTATATTTTGTTCACGATTGTAATTTATTAATAATTTATGGCGGTTGTCCTAAAATTGTTATTTTTAGCCCAAAAATATGTATTTTTTAAATACAGCGTGCAAAGCCGAAATTTTGCTGTGATATATAAGCTTGGACATTATATTGCACGTTTATTGTAGTGGCTTCCATGAGGTACCCCTCATCTCCTCACTTCATCCTTTTTACGTGACCTTCCTCCAGTATCTTTGATGTTGGGTTTTCAAAAGTCAACCGAGGTCTCCCCCTATCTTTCTTACCACTCACTTTTTCTACATAAATCTTTTTTGCTATGCGTCCGAACTTGGAGTCGAATTATCGCAAAAAAAGTCTTAACATCCATCGATCAGAGAGGAATAAGTGTTTCCTGTGAAACAAGAAATGGGAATGACGAAGTATGTTCTGCCAATATATTCAAGAATTATATAAGTGAAGCAGCTACAGAAATACGTGGGAAAGGAAAATGAGGTTTTACTAAAAAGTACGACATACAGTGGGATAATGAAGTTAAAGGCACTGTAGAGAAAAAGAAAAAAAAGCTTCTTAGAATTTAAAAAGCCTCAGATAAATTTAAAAAAAAAAGAAAAAGTATAAGCTACTAGAGCACCAAATGAAAGTACTGAAAAAGATGAAGCGAAAAAATTCTAAGAAAGAAAAGGATAAAATGTTAACGAGCAACTTCCCGAAAAATATTTATATTTAATGTTTTAACATTTCTGGTGAGATTTTAGTGATTCCCAAGGGTGCCAACGCCAGTAAGCAGACGACGTCTCTGACTCATTAACAGACACGCCGAGTTTTGATATTGCAGATGGCGAACCTAAACCTAAATTCTCTAACAGAGTGCTAAGAGGATTTAGAGCTAGACAAAACCATAAAGGACTCAGACTGCCACTCTGCCACCACAAATACACCTCTTTATATCGGTTCAGACGTTGCAGGAATATCACACTCCCCTAGATGACAAAAAACAATGGCCCATTGTCCCATACAAACCTCCAGAAATGATTTCAAAATCATATCAAGTTTATATAACTCCCAAGACCTTTAAGTGCCAGTATGTGGCACTGAGCCATATGCCTTCTTATTATCTATCCAAGCAATAGTGATATTTTTCCTGTTCCGTCTCACCTGTTGGCTTATAGTAGTATGAATGAGAAGAAGTTTCTTTGCACCACGCCAGCCTTACCATCCATTCTGAGTTGGTGTCAAAATGTTGTTACTATAAACATGTTCTGTGATTTTTTACTAAGAATATCTATTCTGAGTAACAAATTTCATATCTATGAGGAGCTTATAGATGGTAGGTAGCCATGTTATTGGGCTATGGTTTTTGGGCTCCGTGGTACATCCGGACTTATATGACAAGAATGTTACACCTGGTGTCAAAAATGTTGGTAACGCTCCAGAGTCAAGGGCATCCTGGAATTGAGTTGCAAAAACGGAATGTGGGCTGCGAAACCACTAAGCCAGGAATTATGCAACTCGTCTAGCGTCAGCACGTTTTATTATTAAATACTTCAGGTATAGACTTATTTCATTGAAAGTAGTAGAAAATTAATATATTTCATTTACGAATATTTTCGAGGCCAGTCGTGGCGCAATGGCACAAAGTGTGACTGCAAAACCGACTGGTTGTGCACACACAATGCCTCCAGAATTCGGCAGAAAGTGGGAAACGGAGTGTCTTAACACTAGGT